>APFE030590378.1:91126-151372 GCA_000404065.3 Pinus taeda | reverse complement strand
GCTATATTGATGATCAACGTAGAGGAGCTTATGTATTGTGTATGTTTTCCGCAATAGTACATGATCAAGATAATCTATGTTGAATATGTGTTAAATTATTCAAAATTTCTTCACCGTGCCTGTATCCAGTGATGCTGCCGTCGTGCATAGTGTCCTGGGGGCATTGGGTCCTGACTTCCAAGAAGTTATCCTTCCACTGGGAGTGGCACTCTTGGAAGCAACGAATTCCTGTTCATTATGATGAAGTTCGTTCGGAGCATAGTTCGTTTTCCTATGTCCAGCTCCTTAAAAAATGAAACTAGGTCTGGTCAGAGCATAGTTCGTTTTCCTATGTCAAGCTCCTTAAAAAATGAAACTAGGTCTGGTTGGAGCATAGTTCGCTTTCCTATGTCAAGTCCTTAAAAAAATGAAACTAGGTCTGGGCGGGCATAGTTCGCTTCCTATGTCAAGCTCCTTAAAAAATGGAAACGGTCTATCGGAGCGTATCCTATCTTTGTGTCAAGCTCTGTTAAAAAATGAAACGTGGTTATGAGGATAGTTCTTTTACTGTGTCAACCTCATTAAAAAATGAAACAACTCCCTTTCCAAATCGAGTCTTTTGATTGAGATCTCGTAAAATACAAGTCGAGTCTTTCCAAGATCTCAAAAGTGAACCTTCATTTCATCCACTTTGTTGAATGCAATGAAGCTTGGGGGGCATGTACCTCGTTTTGCGTCATTATGCGGGGGCATGCGAACTTATAACAAGCATAGTTTTTCGTTTCAAGCTTGTGTAAACATGAAACCGAATCCAAGCAGAGTTCTCTTTGGCTGATCATATGCTTTCACTTGGTTGTTTTACCTTTCTTGAGGGACCATAGTTATGAGTGGTTTTATTAGCCAGCCTCTTGACCATTACATTTTTTGAGCAGTTCCACCATTGTCGGAACTAGTTGTTACCCTTTATACCACTTGTTCCTCTAGGACGAGTCACCTTTAAGCTCTTTTTTGACTCTTTAAAGCGAATAAAAATGGAGTCATCTTTTTGCTCTTTTCTGACTCTCTAAACCTGAAAAGAATACCGAGTTATTCCTCTTGACTCATTAAACATAAATAAGAGGCGGTCCCCTTTAAGCTCTTTTCTAACCGTGTAAAGACGAAAAGATCACCGGGCCCTTGTCATTTCAGGCTTGTTAATTTTTACGAAACGACGTGGTTTCGACTGCTTTTTTACTTTTACAGGTCGAGATCACTAATCATGAAAAGTATTCCTTGATCGTAATGATCGGGCAGTTCTTTCGAGCATTGTTTTATACTTTTTCGGGCTCGAGAGACACAAGTTTACGAAAAAGGACACCCTTGGAGTTTAATTTTCTGATGTCTTTTCAAACTCTCTCAACATGAAAAGACGCCGAGTTCTTCCTTTGTCAGACTCGTTAAAACTTAATGACATCGGATTCCATCGAAATGACACCTTTCAAGCATATGCTATCCCTATCAAGCTTGTCTAAAAAAATAACCGGGGTACTCGCCAGAAATGGTGGGGAAAATGGAACCACAATTATTGTTGTGTCGACAGTATGTCACTCTTGAACATGGCACTTGTCTACATTCGTGTCTGGGTGGGGATATCTCATCTCATCTTTCACTTGCCTCCATGGGTTTGGGTATTTCTGTTTGACCTCTCACCTGCTCATTGCCCTGTCACAATGACCTCTGATCATTTGATGTCAAATACTGCCAAGTGCACTGTCGTGCCACCAATATGTTCAAGAGAAGTTGACCTCTACAGAATACTCAACCTCCCTGTGGTACCTCACATAATCCTGATTCACAAACATCTTATCCTTCTCTGTCTCATGTCGATGATGTGGGAAACATTATGGCCCACCTTCGATTAAGGTCACTTCCTGTCGACTTCAGCTCATTATCCAGGAAGTTGGCTTAGAGACTCCCTTCAGGTGCCTTGGAGCCTGCATACCTCAATGGCAGGTTCTTTGCGTTCGATGTGAGGTTTTCATCGTTGGCCTCCAATCGAATGATTCTATGGGTGTTCGATGTCGGCTCACTGATTCACACGCCATAGATTGTACCTATAGTACCTTGAGGACCATTGTCATTATTGGTGGTACCTCTCGTGTCTGTTAACAGTTTTCATCATTGACTGGTAATCAGACGATGTTCTTGCATGTTCGACTTCGACTCCCATATTCGCATGCTTGAACTTGTACTTTGTTCAGGTTGAGATCGAGTGCAAGACCTTGGATTTTGTCTGTTGAGATCCAGGTTACAATTTTGTGGATTATTATGATCATTACATGACTCATTCCCTGGATGGTTGCGACCATGCCTGAGTCTATTTATCGATCCTTATTGGATGGCTGCGCCCATACCTTGGATCTAGATTTTTATGTACTCTGCTATGGATGGCTGCGCCCATACCACATACATCATGTACTTGATATATCAGTTGTACTTCTCTCCGCAGGTTCTCCGGCAGCAATGTTTTTCAGTTGGCCATGTTCTTGTAAAGCATTTCACCCCTCTCTCTCTCTCGGGCCTCATGCTTTAGGGGGCATCTGTTACACAACAATTTGTCACCGTCCCTATTACCCCTTCTCCCGCACCTTGGAGGACTCGTTCCGGGACTTGTGAGAAGTGACATGACCTACAAACACTTGCATTGTATCCCCTTGAGTATGAACTACATAGCCCTCAAGACATCTTCTGCAAAATACCCATAAAAATAGCCCTTTTTCCATTGGCGCGGTTTCACTGTGCATCACTCGCGCCAATGGGGGAAATCCTCCAAAGAGGTCGCGCCAGCTGGTGCTCTGTCTCAGAGCCGCACTCGTGCCAGCCAAGTTGGCTAAAGTTTTTAACAAACAAACATCCGAAGGTTATTCCTAACCCACTCATAAACTGAATCCATCTTGAGTTGGTTTAGTTTGGCTTCGAATCTCCATAGAAGGGAAGTTGTTTGCCACCTTCTCATGGAAGCTTCTTAGTGATAAAGCCAATCCCATGAATATTGTGGATGATCCTAACTCCTTCTCCTCTATATATAAAAGCTTGTCCTTTTGCCTTTGATAAGCTAGTTCTAGTTCCAAGTTCCAAATTCTAAGTCCCAAAGTCTAAGAATTGCTAAGCTTATGCTACAAGAAGCCTTCTTCATTCCCATAAGGCTAAATCTAAAGTGAGGAGATTCTTGTCCAAGTAACCAAGGAGAGAGAGGCTTGTTCCCGATTCCCAACAAGCTTTGCAAGGCATGTGCTGCTGATCACCCAGCCAATGGAGGATTTGACGTTAGAACTATGGTTGTATTCTTCTTTGTTTATCAATAATAGATGACTATAATTATGGTTCCACTCTTATTATCTTTGGAATGATGATTGAGTTATATCCTTTCTGACTGATATATAGTTGCATCTATTGGATTTTATGCTTTTATTTGTGTCGTTCTTTGCATGTGCAGGTGTTCGTTCACGAGGATCGTGGGGATTATGACCGGCCGAAGCAAAGGAACGGGAGCGACGACTCTTCTACAAGTACTAGCGTTGGAATCCAGATAGGCCCTCATCATCGGTCTTTAATTTGCAATTAGGAACCTGCGTGTTAGCGTTGTTTGATTGTTGCTAGACCCCATTTGGGCTAGTAGGGATCGCCTCTGTCTACAGAGGGGATTTACCTCCACAACAATACTCACGGGCTTGTTGATTTTGCTCCTCCCTTGCTTAAAACAAAGCAAAAAATTAAATTTATGGATGATATCCAATGATTTTATTTTATAAGTAATGAAAGGTTAATGTGGATTGATTTTTATTTCCCATGTCCTTCAAAATGGATCTTGGCATTTGTCCCATTCTTATTCGATGATCAAAAAACAACTTGAAATCCTAACTTCAAACCAATTTGGAGGTATTCCTTCGTGGCTTCAGTTCCAAACTCATCCCCCTGCATTGCATAAGAGTATTGATTTTTGTTATTATCTAGCACAATTACTAGAATTTTGGAAGGCGATATAACAAATAATTTTGTTAAGATGTTTGGGTAGTTACAAGTCATGCTTGTAACTTCAAATAGACACTCTGAACTAGTTTGTGCTACCCAGATTCATGGGATAGTCTAGTTGTTGCAATAGGTAGCAATACAATACCTTGCAATTTGATGAAATCTTCTCATCCTTACCGCTGTAGGAGATGAGATGGAAAAATATGGAGGGCCATAATGGTGATGCCTTGTCTGTACAAGGACAATCCAAAAATAGAAACAAAAATAAGTCTTCGAGTGGGAGATATAAATCTAGATGGATATCTAAATCTCCAAGAAAACCTGTAAAGGTGTGCTGGAAATGTGGAAAGGAAGGACACTTAAAAAAGGAATGTAGATCTAAAGTTCCTTAGAAAGGAAAGGGATCTGATGATGCTCCTTTTGTAGAGGAAAAAACCACCTCAGATGAAGGTGGGGATGTGTACTTGGCTTCTTCTTCAAGTACACATGTAGATCATGAGGCATGGTTGATTGATTTAGGTGCATCCTTTCACTTCACTCCCCATAGGGAGTGGTTTTGCGAGTATGAGAAATATGATGGTGCTGATGTATTCTTAGGGGATGACAGGAAGGCTAGATTTGTTAGATGCAAAAAAGTCAAGTTGAAGTTGCAAAGTGGTAGGATTATAACACTTCCAGGTGTTATACATATTCGTACATTGGCTAAAAATCTGATTTCTGTAAGAAATATGGATGATGCAGGTATAAAAATAGTGTTCGAGAAAGATACCCGCTAGATTGTTCAGGGAGAACTTGTATTGATGCAGGGAGTTCGGATTGGAACTCTGTACAAGCTTCTGGGTAGCACTTTTATTGATGGGTGCAATAGTTCAATGGTTCCTGAAAGCGGAGCAGAAAATCTAGTGGTCTCTAGAGAAAAGACCATGCTATGGCATCAAAGGCCTGGAAATATTAAAGAGAAGGGACTTCAAATATTCCATG
Organism: Pinus taeda; assembly: GCA_000404065.3. Taxonomy (NCBI): domain Eukaryota; kingdom Viridiplantae; phylum Streptophyta; class Pinopsida; order Pinales; family Pinaceae; genus Pinus; species Pinus taeda. The sequence continues at coordinate 146,401 of APFE030590378.1, read as the reverse complement.
GTAATGGTATGGTAGAAGGAATTTCTAATTGCTTTCTGTATTTCTATTCCTGTGAATATTGTGTATATGGGAAGCATAATTGGGTGAGTTTCCCATCTGGTGCTAAGAGGGTGAAAGGGATATTAGAGCTTGTGCACAGTGATGTGTTTGGATTTGTGTCGGTTCCATCACTGGGTAAGTCTGTGTACTATGTATCATTTATGGATGATTTATCAAGGAATACATGGATATATTTCCTAAGGAATAAATCTAGAGTCTTTGACATGTTTAAAGAATTTAAGGCTTTGGTGGAAAACCAGACAGAGAAGAAGATAATGGTGATGAGGATAGATAATGGTGGAGAGTTTTGCAAGAAGGAATTTCAAGAGTTCTGTAAGAAGTGTGGTATAGCACAACAGAAGACCACTCCATACACACCTCAACAAAATGGAGTTGCATAATGAATGAACAAGACATTGATGGAAAAGGAAAGGATCATGCTGAGTGGTGTTGGGTTAGGACACAAATTCTTGGAAGAGGTAGTGGAGACTGCATGTTACCTCCTTAATTGATCACCTTCATCAGCATTTGAGGATAAGTCTCCACATGAGGTATGGATTGGTAAGAAACCCTCTCTTTCACATATGAGGGTATTTGGCAATGATGCATATGTACATTTTCCAAAGGAGAAAAGAACCAAGTTGTATAGTAAATATGAAAGGTGCATCTTTATTAGGTATAAGGATGGTTTAAAAGGTTATAAGCTTTGGAACCCAAAAACAAGGAACATTGTGTACAACCACAATGTGGTGTTTAGAGAGGTGAAAGATGTTATTAAACAATAATTCCTACCAAAGGAACCTGAGAAGGTAGAGCTTGAGCTAAAGGAAGAAGAATCAAGCTCTACAACATAAGAGGAATTAGAAGATGAAGAGCCACAAACTCCAGCTATGAGATGATCAGTTCGAGAAATAAGGAAACCTAAAAGGTATAGACCATCTACTTTCTGTTCAAATTTTTCTTTATCTATTACTAATGATGATCATAGAACTATGAGGGAGGCAGTAGCTTCAGAGGATGGAAAACACTGGAAAGAGACCATGGTTTATGAAATGGAATATTTGGACAAAAATGAGGCTTGGGATCTAGTGGAGTTGCCAGTTGGAAGGAAACCCATTGGAAGAAAATGATTGTTTAAGAAGAAGATGATTACAGAAGGCAAGGTGTAGAAATAAAAAGCTCAGTTGGTAGCAAAAGGTTATTCCCAAGTGTCGGGAATTGATTTTGGTGATATTTTTCCTCATGTTACCAAGGTAGCTTCTATTAGATTACTTTGATCTGTTATTGGTGCTTTTGATTTTGAGGTAGAATAGATGGAAGTGAAGACAAAATTTCTTCATGGGGATCTAGAAGAAGAGATCTACATGAAGCAACCTGAAGGCTTTGCAGTGAAGGGTAAGAAATAATTGGTATGCAGGTTAAAAAAGTCTTTGTATGGGTTAAAACAATCATCAAGTATCCGATATCAGAAATTTGATAAATTTATATGGGGACTTGGCTTCACCAAAAGAAAATCAGATCATTGTGTGTATTTTAAATTAATTGGTGACTGTGTTAATTATTTGGTATTGTATGTGGATGATATGTTGCTGGTTGGAAATAACAAAGAAATTATGCAGGATTTGAAGACCCAATTGTCCTCGAAATTCGACATGAAATATATTGGTGCTACAAACTATATTTTGGGCATGGAAATAAAACGAGATCAGAAAAAGAGGAAGCTCTAGTTAAACCAGAGGAAGTATGTTGAGACAAAACTGTAGACGTTTAATATGCATGATATTAAACCGATGAAGGTTCCTATTCTTATAGGTGTAAATCTATTTGCTAAATAATGTCCCAAGACACAAGAAGAGTAAGAGGACATGTCCTGTGTTCCATATGCAAGTGCAGTTGGTAGCCTAATGTATGCAATGGTATATACTAAACCAGACATTGCACATGCAGTGGGAGCATTGAGTAGGTTTATGTAAAAACTAGGGAAGGAGCATTAGACAATAGTGAAGTGAGTTTTAAGGTATTTGTGTGGCACTAGTGATTATGGTTTGTGCTATCAAGGAAGACCACGATTGGACAAAGTTTTGGAAATCCATGGCTTTGTTGATGCAGTCTAGGTTAGAAATCTGGATCAGAGAATTCTACAAGTGGGTATGTGTTTAACCTATTTGGAGGTGCAGTGAATTGGATGAGAAAGAGACAATCAATGGTGGCACTTTCAACTATAGAGGTAGAATGCATGGTAGCCACTCATGCAAGAAAGGAAGTGGTTTGTTGCAGAGATTGTGTTCAAGTATGGGGTTAGTACAACGAGCTATAAGGATAGACTGTGAAAACTAAAGTGCAATTTTCTTAGCAAAGAACCCTGCTCATCATTCAAAGACAAAGCACATCAATGTTCAACATCACTTTGTGAGGGATATGGTTAAGGACAAAAAGGTGTTTCTGGTAAAGGTGGACACTTTGAAGAATAATGCAAATGCATTAAAAAAGTTTGTAAGCACTGAGAAGTTTTCTTGGTGTAGAGAAACAATGGGCATTGTAGGGTTGGACCAATGACTAAGCTCTCCTATGGCCCCTTGTGGAAAGAAAAAAATAAGTGGGAGAATGTTGGTTGTGTCCTATATTCTTTGCATGACTAGCCCACGCGCCAACCCCCCCTTTGTTGCGTTGGGCACAATGGGGGCGACAACCCCCCCTATATTAGGTGGGCGAACCTACCTATGGTTTTGTGCATGGGTTTCACACATGGTTTTGGGCATGATGGTTTTCTTCCCATGGTATTTTATAGATCCGGTCAAGGGAACTATGGTTATGTTCTAATACATGGTTAATGGATTGGGGTTTATGAATGCTTCAACATGTATATCTATGTATTGTAATATTAAAAGGAACATAATGAAAAATTAATCTCGTAGTCCCGGTTTTTGGATCCAGGGGAAATCTCTGTGTATATCTATTTTATGTTTTATGCTCTCACCATTCTTTATTTTCATTTTTTAGAATTCATATGCAGGTAATTTTTGTACAGGGTTAAAACCTAGAGAAGGTTATTGTTGATAAAAAAAATTGGCCAAACTCAGTAAATATATGTGAGCTCTCCAAATGGATTAACACCACCAATTGCCGATGAAATCCTAAAATTACGAGGTTCATCTTTAAAACATGACCATTTTTCCTCAATTTCCCTAAATGCATAACCATATGCATAAATTCAAATAATACCATCTACATTTCTATTTGTGCATGGTAATCCATAAGATGTGCTACAATTCTACACATGAACAATCCTTGAAAATGTGGAATTATGGGAAAATGACGAAGAACCTTTTGAGGCACCTTTTTTGTTATTTGATCGATTTGATATCTATTTCTTTGAAATTGCAGGCATTTTGTTTTTGATTCATGTTTTCCATAAGATATAATATGATCATTAGGACATGCATCTATAACTTGATACTGCATTCCAATTTCTTTCATTATGGAATATAAATCTTAGTATGTGCGAGGTAAAATATTTGATAATGTTAATAAAAATTCACCTAAAAATATACAACATAAAAGATCACTAGTCAGTGTAAAGAATATTAATAAAAAATATTACATTCTTATTTTACACATTTTTTTTTCTCGGTAAAATTAATCTATTATTTACAGAAACAAGATACAATTACATTCTTGCTGTCAAAAAACCCAGCTACCTCGAGAGTTTAGCAGCGTATAGCAACAACATGCTCAGTTTAGGACAAACAGGCATTCATCTACCCAAAAAAATTCCCTCGCAGGGGAGTTCCAAAAACACAGAGCACCGACTTGGACACAGTAACCCTTAGACCGCCGACCTGGACATAGAGCGTCGACTTGGACACCGAGCATCAACCAAAAAAAGTTCCCTCGCAGGGGAGTTCCAAAATCATAGAGCACCGACCTGGGCACAGTGACCCTTTGAACACCAACGCCATGATACATATACCCATAAACAACAAGACGCATTGACACTTGGACTTGTTGACACAAAGACATATTGACCAAATTTCTTCAAAACGAGCCACGTAACCTGGAGCGCAGACACAACTAGTTCTCTGGTACCTCCTCCATGATCCTACACCAGCCATACTCCTCCGCTTCCTGCTTTGGAACTTCCTCTGCAGCCTCCATGACTGGTTCTTTTCCAGCATCTGCCTTCTAGCTAACAGGATCACCCAAATCCTTCACTGGAATAGCAGAGGGCATTTCCATGGCTCTCCTAGGTTCAGCTAGTGGAGAATTCTCCCTTTGTTGCACTGGACTCGCCCTCTTCCTGGGCTTCCTCGATGAAGAGCACAGAGACATGTGCATTGATTCTGGGGCGGTTCAGGGAGGCATTGAAGGTGAAAACCGCAGAACTGAAGGATGGCGAGGAAGATGTCCCCGAAGGATTGGCTGGTAAGAATTGGCTTTACCTGAGAACCATAAATGGGCAGTGACAGTGGCAATGGAAATGGGGGGATGTGTTCTCTGCAGTAGGAGGGCGTGAAGGCCCGCCACAGGACGAGCCGCGCCGACTGAGCATTCGTTGGCGAACCATGGTTGCAAGGGAGTGTAGGGCCAAGTTGGGGCTTGAGCGACATAGAAAATGAATCGCTGGCGGGGGATGGTATGCAGCAGACTAAGGAGGGTTCAATGAGACAGAGATGAGCCTAGCATAGAGACGGAGGCCAGGAGCAGTCCAGGAAGCCAGGGGAGAGGAGGTGGCCTGAGAGTTTAGACCCAGCTTCTAGCTCCACAAAAAAAGTGAGACCTCAACCCAAACCTGAATTAGCATGGCGAAATCTTTGCTTCTTCCCTTACTAATACGAATTCCTCTACCTTGAAGCCCACCCGCATTCACTGTGGCCGCCATAAGAGCCGAGGGGCCGAACCCTATGTTGCAGTCGATGGTGGGTGGAGCGTAAATGCTCCTGTGTTGGATGCATATGTTAATGTACCAGCGCCGTCGACGTTGAATGCCTTCCCATGTGGACACGGCACAGGGGCGCATGGCGGGCAGGTGGCTCAGGCTGCTTGCCCATCCCATCTCATAACTGCCGAAGGTTGTCACCCGCATCTGGGGGGACAACATCATGTTGAACCAGACGGTTGCATTCCTGAGCTTGTGCATCATTTGTTAGAATGTCTAGAGTACCAGTTTGAATATTATGCTCATTATCCACCCCTGCATTGGCCAAGAAGTCAGCGACCTTGTTGCCATCCCTCTTTATGTGACTGAAGGTGATGGATTTGTTGGTGAGGAGCTCTTGTTCCATGGCTTTCAGTCTTGCTTCTAGCCTCCAACTGGTGGCTATTTTCTTTGCCTGGGAGCCATTTAGGAGGTGCTTGGCCATGTTGATTAGGGTCTGTGAGTCTCCTTCCACCTCCAGGGGATGAAAGTTGTATTTTCTTGAGAGAATAAGTCCTTTCCAAAGTCCCTCTAACTCAGCCGAGTTATTGGTATCCCATCCTATGTTTCCATAATAGAGTAGAAGAGGCGAGCCTTTGTCATTTCTAAAGATTCCGCCAAAACCTGCATGCCCTGGGTTGCCCTTTGAGGCTCCATCAAAGTTGAGCTTGAGGTAGTTCTTTGGAGGGGCTGTCCAAGAAGCTTTTTTGGTATTGTTGCTTTTAGGGGAGATTTTGTGGAGGGGATCCCGAGGGAGTTGAAAATTCTAGTTTTCCCAGATGGCTTTCTCATTGTCTTGAATTGGAAGGTCCTCCTTCGTCCATGCGTGAAGCAGAAGAGTTTCTTTTAGATTCCCACAGAGCTTACTCCAGATAATTTCAACCGGTGAGCCTTGGTCCTTGAATATTCGTTGGTTCCTTTCTTTCCATATGCTCCATAACAGAAGCCTGGGTAAAATAGTCCATAAGTGGTGTTACACTGAATTTTGTCACCTTGACTATCTGCAGTTTATGTGGCCTCATCAATAGCCACATTGTCCTCTTTGTCAAGCCCCATACCTCTGCTCTTCATGTCAAAACTTCAAAAGAGAGAGAAAGTCACTTGAAAACATGTTTATCTCTGGGTACGCAGGTTCTCTCTACCTTACCTGCGTGTACGCACTCCAGATACACTATACTTACGTACTTGTACGCTCTGTAAGCAAAAGGTTGGGTGCGTACCCCTGTAAAGGTCAAAAGGCGCGAGTTTCATCTTTAAAAAGTTACTTGTGGTCACTTCTAGAGCCTTCTAGAAGAGTGTTTGACGTGTATTGAGCGCGTCCAGATGGTTCATGCACTCCTATGATAGAGGAACTTATCCCATCAAGAGAGGAGCTACCCCATCCAAAAGAGGGAGTATCCCATTGATGTTGGAACTGAATAACTTCCTCTAGAATACTATAAATACAGGCCTTGGGCCAGAGGAGGGGAGTTGAAAGCTGAACATTCTAAAGGGTAAATGCTGCTGGAATTAGGACTTCCATTGTTGACTTGTGAGGAGAGATCACTATCCTTCCTTGTTGCCAGAGTGGGAGTGGGTGAGCTTGTCAAAGTAGAGGAAATCTCTTGCTGGACCCTGGGAGGAGCTTGCACAACACCAAGGCTCAGGTTGTAATGGTTCCTTTGATTATTTAATACAAATAAGTCCATTCTTCTCAATGATTTCTTAATGAATTATTTCATGTATTCCTTGGTCAATATGATAGATATGCTATGTTTTATGATGAATATTCAGATGCTATGTAATCGTTTGCTTTGTTAGTGTATGCAGGTCTGAAAGTGAAGGAGGAGCTCATCTGGATCAGCAAGGCTGGACTGCTACAACAAGCGTTGGGCCTAAGGTAAGATCGAAAACATTTGAATTCTCGTAGAATGATGTGTATCTAGAGAAGGATAGCTCTTGTTTGGTTTGTTTGTCATTAGAGAGTCTTAGACTCCTAGGAAGGTTAGATTTGTCCGCAAGTATAACTCATTCCGTGTGACAGTGTTAATCAAATAAAGTGGCTTAAAGCCTACAATGTCTTTCAAAGACAGGAGAATGGATTAGATCTATGGGTGAGGGGTGAACCTAGAGACCTACTGCAACTATGGAATAAACATAGGAGCCTAATGAGAACTCAGGGAGTGATCGAGGCATTGGGACCTATTCACATAGCAGTCACCCGGCAAGGAGTAGAATAATTCTTTACCATCAAAAACCTACCATAGCAGCAGCCAAATTCTGATACCAAACTTCTAATTAGAATATCCAAAATAGAGAATCATTTAATTATGAGAATTTTAAGCTAGCTACTCACCGCTTGGGTATCTATAGTGACCTCATTTTGAGAGAAGGCCCATCTTGGCTAGGGTGTAGGTTCCGAAGTCCAGTCATTTGGCATCCTACACTAGGATATAGAGCCTTCTATGAAATGCCTAAAGGTCAGACAGGGCATAATTTTTTAATTCTTAGCTAGGGATCATGGTTGTATACCACCTACTGAAAACCCTTCTCCAGCCTATTCCCTAACTGCCTTGCATGTCAATTACAATGTTTTCATGAGGGCATGAAAAAGGGTAAGCAGGGGGGTGTGTTGAGCATTAGAGAAGGTATGTAATTGCCACTTATTTCATTATATTTTCCTTTAATTCATAACTTCTCTACATTATGAAATGGGCATATGGTGAAAGATTATGATAAAGTTTAGAAGAATTTGTGAGTAACATAAAATGACTAATTATTACTTTTTCATATGCAAAAAAGGAAGAAAATGGAAGATCGCCATTCTGAAGGAAAAGAGAAGTTGAAATAAATTGTTGTCCCTTTGACAGGGAACCACATCCAAACAAGGCAATCTAGATCGAAACACATAAGCCAGGAAAAGAAAGAGGAGATACCAAATCGGCATAAGAGAAAGAAGAGATAATTGAGAAATAATGATATGCCAAATCCCTCAGGATCCCTTGATCTTAAGGGATCGCTACCTTAAAGAACATATGTACCTTTTGTATTTCTGCCCAGCTGCTATAAGGAGGGACAATGTTGCTAGCCCAAGGGGTGGATTGTGGTTGTTTTATGAAATTCACTGTTGTAACTTAAACTTTGAACATCGACTCTCTTTAAAGAGAAATTACTGTAACTCTTTATTTGACGACTAATACATAAACTCTGTTGCTATTCCATCTTTGATTCTAGAGTAATCACAGCAGTGCATCCGTGGAGGCTAAGGGCCCAACCCTAGTGGATCACTTGCTTCCTGTATCATTATTTTCTAATTCCAGGTCATGTGTGTTTTGATTTTTCTTATTTACTTTGTTTAGTAATCTGTTGTTCCTTATTATTTCCTGTATTGGCACTGTTATATTTCACTTATATTTGAATAGTAAGGCTATCCTATGCAACTGACAACGTTATGCTGTTCATTCTAAATTTATATCGCATTGTCGTTCCTTTTCAGATTGATATTATTGTATAACATTGATGTTCCTTAAAAATTACCATTACTATTCGTTTACAGAGTAATAGTGCTGTGTATTTATAAATCGATACTATTGTCTATTTATCTACGGTTTACCTCCAAGTGTGATTGTTGTTCATTGGGATTGTTGTTGCATGGTAACCACAATTGTTGTTTCTTCAGAACTGTGGTTAACATTTGTTATGCCGAAACTTAGATTACTTCTTCCTTCAGTATAGATGCACTGTGCATAATATTCGATTTAGTTTGTTGTGCGTTTACATTTGATTCAAGTTGTTGTTCTATATTTCATAACTCACTTTAGTTTGTTGTTCCATTTTTGGTTTGCTGTTCAAATCATTTATGAGATAAAGGTTGTTGCTTAATTCTTGTAGATTACTATTACTGCTTCATTCATTTCTATAGGTTAAAGCTTTGTTGTTCAATCATTTTAAGTAGATTAGCTTTTGTTCCCTTTCCTGTTATTTGAGTTATCATTTCAAGTAATTGCTTTGGTGTGAATAGAACGATCTGAAAGTGTAGTGAACATTGACTATTGTTGTCCAGTTCCCAGATTGATGATCTTCTCCTTGATTGCTTTTCAATTGCATTAGTTTACAAAGGGAAGAGTTATCATTACTGCACCCTTGACTGATGAAGTGATGTAGTTTCTTAAATGAATGATTTAGTTACAAGCATTTCAACTTCTTGTCATTACAATTAGAGTTTGTTTCCAACATTTAGATACTTTTGCAAAAGCACTATACTACTAACATTGCTATTGACAAGTGACAGCCTCAGACTGAGTACACTCTTTGAGATAACAAATCATACCTGGATTGATAGTTAAAGTATGGTAAATAGAGGTGAAAAATACCCTTTTTACTGCTCGACATAGTGGAGCTTCTTGTGACTAGGCCCAAAGTCGCTAGAAGCCTTTTCTTAATAAAAACTCCGAATATGAAGATGTATCAAACACAACCTTCTTTCATTAACTTCAAGTAACGACTGTCACCAATCTAACATCATATATGTTTCGAAAATAATAATCACAAATTAAAAGTCTGAACTGTATCTAATTGCCTTTCGTCCCTATATATAACATAAAAGAGAAACTTGGATAAAAGCGCATCATCAGGATCAAGGGATCTTGAGGATTTCACACTATAAAATATGATCATGTGATAAAAAAAGAATGTTCGAACTGATCTTCCACTTCCTTGTCTACCCAAGACGTCGTGGCTTTACCCTTTTATGGCCTTGTACTGTTATGCTAAGTGAACATCTTTTGCCCAATCTGCATCTCTACATACAAAGATAACAAAGAATCAATTTTTCGTACAATATTTTCCTATTCTATCACCAAATAGTTTCATCCAACTTTATCTAATATTTTCCTCATTTAATCTATAAACAAAGATAATTGTATAAGGATGAATGATAAATGAAGCAGTTTATGAAGAGAAATCACCTTTTTCCTATCCCAACAATATGCATCAAATACATGACATCCATGAATAATTATATGTGCTCTATGCAACAACAATAGGAGTGTTATACATGGAATATTATAATACATCGCTTCTCTCAACATATCAGCCAAAAGCATGGGATTGAACAACGAATAAAATTGGTCACCAGCATATCAAATACCAACCATGAACTCTCTATATCAATATGATGTTAAAGCCATAAGCACCCACCATATTCGACATGGAAATTTGTAACATAAATATTTGATAAAAAAATCATGAATAGAAATATATAGAAACAATATCATATACATTATCATCATCAATAATGAATAAGTCATCAATCAGGCTCAAAATAATAGTAGCATATTCCCTTAGCATAAAATTTATCTCCAGACAACAAATTAGAAAGAAGCAAAATCATCTCTAGTAGTAGATAAGAAAATGTAACAACAATCTCTTCAAAATCACCAATGTGAGGCCAAATATACAATGTGTCTAAGTTCAAACACTAAGCAACAACAATAGCATCATAAAATTTTGCAATAAAACGTTGTCAGTAACTCATTAACTCATCATCTCCTTGAACTCATGCTATCAAGGTCAACTCACTCTCACTCCTCATATAATGAGTTAAAAATCCTAGGAAACACAAATATATTGATAAGAAAATCATAGGCAGCATGTGTACTCTCATGAGGCTCAACAAACAACATACTCACTCCATGCACCAACAATATACCTCTAATCCAACTCCCGCAAATGTATAAGCTCCTTACAACTCAACCATCCAAATGCAAAACCTCTCAATAACAACAAGCCTCAGACATATAGATATAGAAAATATGAGCAACAATATGCACACTCTAGATGTGCTAACTTCAATGCACCATCATCTGATCTCCATGGCAACCACATAAGCATGATAATACATGACATAAATGTGATCTAGGAGTATGAGCACTAGCAATGTACCAATTATGCCATGCAAACATATTAACACATTTGAATCTCTATGATGAAGCCACAACAAAATATTTCTCAAAATATAGATAAAATGCATATGTCCCAATAGGTGCATAACTAGCTCCTCGAAAACAAAAATAATGCTAAAATTATGCTAGTCCATTGGAACCAAGAATTATCCCCTAAAAGTGTGATCATATCTTCAATCCATGACAAATTTCTCTATGAATAATTCATGCTCTAAATCTTGATCACATAAACTCTAAGTAGATTATTCATTAGTAGCATAAAACTTACATAACATAATCAACATGAAAATGATAGGCATCAACAAGCTACAATATAACTTGTCTTTAAACAAGAATTTGGAGGCAAATCACACTTGTACTATGAACTGAAATTTAACAAGAACACAACTTATACATATAATTACAAATACAAAGGTGCAACATAAAAACACTTGATTTTATTAATAGAAAACCACTGAACTATGCTTACAAACATAATAGAAATAAATTAGCTCAAGCAATGGTAGCTTATCTCTGAGAAGAGATGTGGTGGCTACATGCCTCTAAACTATTTTACAATGAGGCTCAAGGGCCTATTTATTATTGAAAAACATAAGAAAACCCTAAACAACCAAAACCGTAAACCCATGAGATGTAACACCAAGAGTGTGTGGGCCTCGTTGGGTAGCCAACTTCCTTGGGTCGTAATGTCATCATATTATCTTTGTTTGGCATGTACAATACCTTATTGGAAAGGTCTATCTGTGTACTATAGGATTTTCCATAGGCCCCTACCTATGGCTTTGGGCCTGTAGAAGACCTCAAAAAAATGTTGTTTATGGGGTCAAAACTTCTCTAGAAGTTCATGACCTGAAAAATGTTGAAATAAACATGAAAAAATATGAAATTGACTAGAGGGCCTAGGTGGAATAGGTGAGTGGCCACCAATATCCACCTAGATCATTCCTCTCCCTTAGGAAGTAATGGTTCCCATTGCATACAGAGCCTCCATGAGGTGAGGAAATTTGTGTTGAACCTAGTCCCTTGTGAACGACTTGCCCTGGTGAAGGAGTTGGCCTGATTTGACAACTCCACATAGATGTATCCTCTATTGGCAAGTGTTCTTGATATGTGTATCCATGATCTGATTAGTTGTGGCCTCTTCCACCCAGTCCGAGTTGAGCTCTATTGGTGTGATTTGTTCTGCAATGTCGGATGTGTCTAACAATGATGGAAAGTATGGACAAGGGCAGTCTACATTGAACACTGGGTACAAATCACGGAATGGTGGGATGCTGAGCTTGAAGGCATTGTCACCGATAGCCTCGATGATGGTGTATGGAGCATATCAGAGTGGGAGAAGCTTACAGTGGGGTTCAGTGAGGCACTCCTTCTGCAAATGTAGCCAAAATTTGTCGCCCACCTAGAAGTTGTTTGACATTTGATGCTGATCATGGCGATACTTGTACTTAGCATTGGCTCTATCCAGTATATCATGGACCTACTGGCAGATGTGTTGAATGCACCCAATAAAGCTATTAGCCCTTTCGGTGTCGGACTGGACATGAGCCAAATCTTCCTGAGTGGTTGCAAATGGTATCACCACATCAATGGGACATAATGGCTGAAGTGCCAGCCCTACTTGAAAAGGGATGTGGCCTGTTGAGTTATGGAGAGCTCTATTGTAGATGTGTTGGAAATAAGGGAGACTTTCATCCCATGTGCATGGATGCTTTGAATTGTACATGTGCAGAATGTGTACGATCATCATGTTGACAACCTATGTTTGGCCATCCGTTTTGGTATGGAAAGCCATGTACTTAGTAAGTTTTGTATCCAACATCGAACAAAGACTAGACCAAAATGCACTTAATAATATATTGTCCCGATCTAAGACAATGGATTGTGGGATCCCAAAGTGGACCCACACTCGCTCAAAGAAGAGCTTATTATTGGCCTCCGTTGTGATACTCTTCTTGTAGGCTACCATGTTGGCCATCTTATAGAATTTGTCGATGACTACAAAAACACATTCATTGTCATGCTTAGTAGAAGAAAGGCTTGACATGTAATCCATGGAGATAGATTCCCAAGGCTGACTAGGAGTAGGTAGAGGAGTATATGGGCCTTGCTTCTTGATGGTTTGTTTGGAAATGACATAGGCAGTGCTTGAGTTAATGTACTTCCCAACATCCTAACAAAGTTTCGGCCAATAAAAATACTTCTACAATACCATGACTATTTTCTCTATTCTGAAATTTCTAGTGACCCAAATTTAGTGTGCGTCCCAGATCATCTTGGCACACTAACTTGAAGGAACATAGATATGTCCTAAATGGCATAATTATGCATCTTGAAGGTGAAAAGTAGAACTTTCTTGCCTTCCAAGAGTTTTTGGTATGTGCTGTCGAATTCTAGATCGCTCTTGTAAAGATGTGACCACTACAAAGTCTCATGCCCACATGAGTCAAGCACAATGATCAGTGCCATGACCGATGGTTGGCTGAGGGAATTAACAACATTATTGGTGCTTCCCTTCTTATCCTCAATGTTTAAATGGAACTTTTGTAGGTAGGTCGACCATTTCTGATGGCAATTGTTCTGTAACTTCCCTTGTGTCTGTATGAACTACAGGGGTCAGTGGTCTATGTGGATGACCATTTCCTTCCCCAGAATGTAATTCTTCCATTGACTGCATGCCTACACAATGGAATACATTTATTTTTCATAAGTGGGATACTTTCAGAGTATGTCTGAAAGTGTCTAACTATGGTAAGCCACTTGATGCCCATGTTGTTCTGTTTGTCTCAATCTCAAATAGTTGTTGCAGGTCTAGTGATGATACCACTAATCTGAAATTAAACAAGAATGCAACAAATTACATATATAATCATAAATACAGAGGTGCAATAGAAAAACACTTCATTTCATTAATAGAAAAACATTGTTATATGCTTACAAACAAAATGGAAATAAGATAGCTCGGGCAATGATTGCTTATCTCTTAGAAGAGATATGGTAGCTACATGTCTCTGAACTATGTTACATTGAGGCTCAAGGGCCCATTTATTATTGAAAAACATGATAAAACCCTAACCCCTAGAGATGTAACACCAAGAGTTTGTGGGCCACATTGGGGTTAGTTGGGTAGCCAACTTCTTGGGGTTGTAACTTTGTCATATTATCTCTGTTTAGTGTGTATGATACCTTGTTGGAAAGGTCTCTCCAAATACTACATGTTTTTCCATAGGCCCCTTCCTATGGCTATGGGCATGTAGTGGACCTCAAAAAAATGTCACTTAGGGGGTCAAAACTACTTCGGAAGTTTAGGACCAAAAAACTACTAAAAATAGTAAAATGATGAAATAAACAAGGAAACATATGAAATTGACAGCAGGGTCTAGGTGGAATATGAGGGCGGCCACCAATATCCACCTGGATCATACTAAAACAACTCCTTGACCATGTGTATAAGAACAAACATTTGGCTTAAATATCTTCAAAAATATCAGTAGAAGCCCAACATACATCTGCTCCAATGCTATTAACAAATATATATGGCTGACCCAACTACTAACAAATTGAAATAAGGATAAAATCTGAAACACTTCAAACCTCATGAACTCCCCTAGACTCATGCATCATCTTCCTAACATTAAAATTTGTCTTCATCCAATATTTCTGATATGGTTGCACATCTAATGGCCTATATGCACCTCAAGATGAAGCCATATGCTCCTCCTAAGACCATGCATGCCTCAATTTGTGTTGGAAGTCTCTTGCTGCTCCTTTCTCCTCCATACTTTGATAGGACGATCTTTGACATGCACATCACCTTCTTTCTTCTTATGTGGTTGGCCTTGTATTATCTTCTCTTTTTGACTAGACACTTGTAACACATGGTCATCTCACAACCTTTATCCTTACGACTAATATTGTCACACACATAACACCTTATGTGACCAAGGAATAAAGGAATAGTTTCATATCTTTTGTTGATTTGTTTTCAACTCCTTGCATAAGCCCTATAGTCAATATCCCTATGGCAAAAATAATTTCTTGAGAAACAGTAACCATAAAAGGACTATTATACCTTAATGTTGATGATTTTTGTGATGAGGGCAATATTTCTTGCATACATTCTTGAGGTTGCTTCTTCTTTGGCTGCTCCACTTTTTGAGAGGACTTGATATCTTTACTCCTACAATTTTCTTCTATATGTCCCAATTTTTTATAGTTAAAGCACCTGACGTTTCTCGGTATGGGAGCGACATAATTTCTTGGTGAATATACCTTTATCAAATTATTATTTTGCTCCTTTTCTTGGTTGTTGGTTTTACTGATGACTTTCCTTTTCCATGCTACTATGTGATGCTTTAATATTTTTTAATTTGCTTGTAGTTGCTTGAGTGTTAGATCTGATCCTTTCTAAAAACATAATTGCAGAATCTACTTCTCCCTTTAGTCTTTGACATTAATCTTCCTTTTCCTTATACTTCTTCCTCATTCCTTATCTGATTTTCCTTTCCTCATGTAGTTTAGTTTTCAAATCATAAATTTCTTCTTTGTAGGCACACACCTTTTGATAAAAAAATTACAATAATATTTTGTTGGTCTTTATTCTCAGCTTTCAATCTTTAATCTCTGATTCTAGCACCACTATCTTGCATTGAACTTCCAACCTTATCGACACTTCATTTTTTTCATTGACCTCCTCTTATTGTCCCTCTAGATCAATACTTGATTCACTATTTCTATCATTAGTGCTTTCATGTCCCTCTCATGAGCCATCGATGATTTCATCTTCTTGTTGTGAGGAGACTTGATTTTCCAGTACTTTAAGTGTACAATTCTTTGCATTGTTCTTCCCTCAACATGATAGTGGTAGGGTCCTTTGACCTTCTTTTAGATATGCAAGTTTTCTTCACAATACATACTTTGCAATCTATCCAACATCTCTTTTGAAATCTCACAATGTCTACATAAAGATTGTCAGGTCTTGAAAGGCCACACAAAATAACCTCTTTAGCCATATCATTAAATTTATCCTTTACTACAGATTCTATTGACAACAAAATATTTTCATCAAGATACAAGTTGTAGTACATATTTAATTTCACCTTCCATGTTGCAAATTTACCTTTGTGAATATTGGAACTCCTTATTGATCCATTGCACTAAAAAAAAAAATCAAAATTTTATAGATTCACCTAAATCTACTCTCCAGTAATTAAGATGCAGCTAAGATCCCTACTCAGATACCACTAGTTAGAAATGAAAATCAAGATTGAGAGGAAGGTGAGCGGGTGAATCATTAGTGGAGGTGCTTATAAAAAAGTCAACACTTTTTTTTGAATCACTAAACAACCATACACATCATAACATCAATAAATAAATGAAACATAAAATCAACACATAAGGGCCATGAAAACATCAACACACATATACAAGGAGACACATATTTTTGGTGGAAACCCTTAAGGGGAGCAAAAACACCCACTATTGTTGTGTTTCTTCTCATTCTCTTATTATTATCAATCAAACCTTTACATATTTTAAGTTGTCCACCACAAGCTAGGAGCCACTACCCCTATGGAAAGTAGTATTGTTGGCCACCAGAAACTAGGAAGTCTCTACTCGCATGAATTTGTAGCCAACCACATATTGGAAGCCACCACTCCCATTAAGCCTTTCCCAGCCACTACTAGATGGAGATGCTACTCCCTGTATACTGTTTTGCTAGACAACACTAATAAGGAGTCACCACCTCTATATTGTCCAACCACTACTAAACAGAGGCCACCACCTCCTCAATTTCTAGGAGCCGCACTTTCATTCATTTTGAAATTGGACTCTAAGGAGAACTACATAGCTAAGAAACAACAAATCATTCTTCTACAAAATGATAAAATCAATCAATAAAAACACCGCATAAGATCATCTAATAAACACATCAACAATAGCAAAATACATGAAATAGATCATCAAAGCTCCTTTTGCACCATCTCCTCTCTCTCTTCTCAATATGCTAACTGAAGCATACATCTACAACCCCTTTGCATCATCTCCTCATTATTTTCTCAATATGCTAGATGAATCATGTGTATGCTTCCTTCTGTAATACCTACAAACTGATTCAGATTTTTTGCATAATATCCCTCACATCTTGTACACACTTCTAATCTCTCACACTCACTCAATCAACAATGCAACCAAGCAAAAATCCTCAAATATATCTCCAATATATAATTTTCCTAAATGATTAAAGCAATAATTACAATCAAAGTGATGGATATCTAATCATATTTGTTCACATGCTCTTGAATGGGTCGGTATCTTTATATTTCTTCTCCTTGACTTGATCTTGCCACTAACTTCCCTTAATGATAAATATTCTTCACCTTAACCACTTTATAGAAGTTAGTTAAAAATTTCGAGCTTTTAGTCAAAAATCCCTATAAAAAAGCATCGAAAAAAACCCATGAAATAACTGGAGTGCATGCATAATATAGAGATAATTATCTACATACGCAGTCGTTAAGAAGACTACTAGCTCCCAAAGATTATATTCACTCCCCTTCCATTCACCTCTCGATAACTAAGATCCTACAGTCTCTATGTGCAGGTCTAAGTCCCAGGTGTTGTATCTTAATTTATGAAAAACATTCTCCTCTCAGTCCAAAACCTATTCATTCTAGCCTTCACTCACTTCTTGAGCTTGTAGGACCTCTGTAAACATATTTCAAGTCTCTAATGGTCATAACAGACCCTTCAAACATATTCAATCTCCCTATGTAGGTAACATGACATCATCATATGCACCTCATAAGCCTTCACCTTTCAATTTGCATCTCAGCTTCAAGGTATGTACATACAACTTTGAGACACTATTCCAAACACAATAAATCTTTACATAGCATAGAAATGATGACTAGAAGGCTGAAACACTACTAAGCACTAGTTGACATGAATGAGAACACTACAATGCCAACATTACTCTTAGAAAATTTATCAAACCTTCCCTTTTTGCTTCTAAACCATCCTTTAAACCTTCCATTTATGTTTTTAAACCATCTATATTAAAATTCATCATCACTTCCACTTCATTTTTGGTTGAACTTTGTGAGAACGAAAGTTGTTGCACTATGCCCTTTGAATCACTTCAAACTATTTCTTCAAACAAACATTATGCAAATTTAAAAATGCACACCTTCTAAAGCTTGATTTTTGAGCTTGCTAATAAGGCTGACCTAAAATTGTTGTGTATATATGATTTCGGCCTCCCAAGGTTTGAAATTACGTCCTATGGTGGCCCTTTATGTCTTATTTTCAACCCCACTAGTTATATTGAAATTGGATTCTTTAATATAAAGTTATGCCAATTCTCCGACAATGTCCTTATTATGGACTAGTTAAGTAGATCAAAATTCCATGGGATGCCACATGTAAATGTTTTAACCTATTCCCATGAAATTTGTACCCACGACACTAAAATATATGTACTTTTATTCACATTTTACGAAATTCAATTCTGATGCTTGAAGCAAAAGTTATGACGATTTCCCCTAGAGTACCTATTTGAGACTAAATTTTGGAGCATGCAAAAACCCTAACTTCCTTGGACCATATCTCTGTAAGTGTAGATAACCAAAGTCTACAAATGTACCCAGATGTTCATCACAATTTCACCTTCACATGGTATAAATTTCACAGTTTGAAACTTTGCATAAAAACAATTATAGCGAAAATTCCATGATGACCCATTTAAAGCAACAAAACCTAGGATCAAGAACTATGATACCAAATGTCATGTATCCAGATCAAAAGAACCCATAAACACAAGAAAATATAGCTCAATGACTAGATAATAAGCCACTTAAAGTGGGAAACCTCCATTTACGTCACATAAATGAACAATTCTTAGATGATTCAAATGACAAGACCTCCTTGGTATATATAGGAGTCTAAAAGATCAAAATATGACTAGGGCCTACACAAAAATAATAATGCAAGGTCATAACTATCACAATATGGGAGTTACACTAGTATTATAGGGATCTATCACAACAAATGTTATTATGTAACTCTAGGATGCTTGGGAGGTATCTACAAGTCCCTCCTCTTGAGATGAATAAAATCCAGTAGTCTCCCATTCTCTTTTTGTAGATGTTTATGATTGTTCTAGAACTATAGAAAACACATGTTTTAATTGTATCTCTAGTTCTTGAATTTTGAAAACATATTTTTTGATTGGTTTTGAAATTTATCATTATATTCTCCTAACTACTTCAGCATTTCCACATTATTCTTATACTTCTAAAATGTTCCTTTTCATTCCTTCCAACTTATTCCTTTTTAATTCTCTATTGGCATTGAACTTTAGCCAATTGAACCTTAAATTTTTGTGCTTCATTCTAAAATTGATTTTCCCTAAATTGTTTCTCATTTGTAGTAGAAAAAAATGGTCTCACCTCAACTATGGGCCCTTTTATTTGTCATTTCACTTAGAAATTTTGGATTTTAATTTTTATATATGCATTTCATATCCCAAATTTCATGCTTTTAAATTCTAGAAGAGTTCATTTTGAAGTTCTAAAATATTTCCCTTCCTCTCAACTATCTTTGCCTTCAATGGTTCAACCATTGGTGATGAGGCATATTCGAGATCACCTAGAGAACTCATGGGTGGGAGAGCTTCCTGCAACCCCTTCTCTCATGTTTGTAGGGACTTATCTAAGCCAACTAAAGGAATTTATTTTACTAGAGTGTCCTAGATTTTCCCCTTACCCTTAGCCTTACCACCTTGATCTAATTTACTTTCTCATCCTTGTTTGACATCTTCAAGTTCTTTAATCCAAAGTGCTCCCTAGTACATTCCAAATGTCTCTCTTTCAACTTATCACCTTACCTAGCATAGGATTTACTCAATTTGGCCACTATTTTGTTATATTATGGCGCCTATGGTTCATGCTTCTATTATTCCTGTTTCAATTTATTTTCAAATTAAACCTTTAATTTTTCAATTATTTTATCTTTCTCCTTCAAATTGTTTTTGAATTCATGTGAAGAATTACTTAGGGTTTGCAATGGAGGCATTTCCAAAATGGTTGGTCTTCTTTTTGGCTTGTCTTAAAAAAATTTAATCATGTTTTTAGCCTTAGTCTCTCTTCCTTATTTTCCTTCATAATATAAATTTTGTTCGTAGAATCATCCATAATTTTGGATAACTTACTTTTTAATCCATCAGTTGTATTATCCTTGTTTTTTATGTTTTCGATTGAGTCTACTACTTGATGCAAAATTGTTGATTGCAATGTTTCAATCTGCTTCATTTATTCTAAAATATCCATGTTCTTAATTTCACACTATTCCTTCCATCTCTATATAGAGGAAGAATTCTCCATTGTAGCTAGTTTGTATTGCATCATTGTATCAAATAATGAGAAAACAAATTTCTCACCAAAATTTTGTTTTGGACCATACACATTTGAACTTGGATATGCCAAATTTGCTACCATAATAGGGATGTTATACTAAAGTTCCTTATTCTTATTGCCATAACATCATTTCCTATTTCCATATAATGGTCTAAATAATCTTTCCACTCCTTAGCTTCATCCATACATAAATTTAGGTTTGCTGAAACAGTAATAGTAGTAACTTCATCATGGGTAACAATAGTATCAACAAAATTTTCCACACCATATGGAGTTTGTTTAGGTACCTATTTAATGGTTTTCTTCTTTTTTTATTTCCTAATTGATTCTTTAGGAGATCTTGTTTGAACTCTAGGTAAATGTAATTCAATATTTTTGTGTCTTGTTCCTGAGAAACTAAACTTAATCTTATTCCTTTTACCTTCCTACATAGCATGCCATATTTTTTTATCCAATATATGAGGGAAATATATGGCCATGTCTTCAACCCTCTGAATAACCAACCTCATGAAATCACCAGAAATATCATGTTGATGATGATTCATAATTTTCCTAACAATATGTTGAATTCAATATTTATATAGTCCTTGGGGAGCATTTTGCATTTTTAAATTGTTCATGGGAAAAAACACATTTTAACCATAGATTTCATTGTCCAACTTAATATTTTATAACTTGGGGATTTTTTTAGATTCAATTGTTGCTCTCCATCTACATTGATTTTTTGTTTCTCTTAGATCTAAATCAGAGTCTAGGTAATCCCTTTGGCCAAATACATTCAATTTCCATATCCATATCATCATAATTATCTATGGCATCCTCTATCTCCAGATTTTGGAAATTAAACTATCTAAAGATAATTTTTTAAACTTATTCTCTTCTCAGGATATCTAGAAAACTTGTTGGCCCATTCTTTGTACCTATCCATACTTCAACTCACTCATGGAAATTTTTAATAGTGAACATTTTTCCCTGGGAACCCCCTAACTGTTCTGGTCATGGTATAGGGCACTCCCATTTTAATTGTGGCCATGGATCTATGGGTTCAAACTTGAAATCATGGATATGAGGTTATTGCATGCATGAGAAGGAATGGACAATTACACTAGGGAATGCATGCTAAGGAAACCATTAGCATGAAAATGCATTTTTTTTAAAAATGGGTCTCAATTATGTTAGTATATTTTCCATAAATCTCCTTTTTTTTGAAAAATAAATTAATAGATACAGATAAGATGAAATTTATTAAAGCTAACACTTGTTCGTTGAAGGTAATTTTGAAAGAAAAGAAAAAATTGTTTACTCTAATACAAATGCACACAACCAATCTCAAATTACATGTCTAAGCAAGATATATGCATGAAATTGAAATTAGTCATAGGTGTGGGAGACTTATAATAATTTTAGTTTCTAAGATTCTGGGACGTGGTCATGGCCACTTTTCCTTACGTTTGAATTTTCTTTTAATCTCTTAACATGCTTTCATTTCACTATCCAACTTTCAGATTTGTGATAATTAGGCTCTCTCTTGATTTTAACCCTTATTTCAATAATGAGGTAGCTATTGAATCCACCATTGGAACTCACTTATAGAATCCATCATTTAAGCATGCTTGCAAATAAAGTAATTGCAACTTGCAAAATAATTCAACCAAACATTGTATTCATCATTAAATAATATTGTAAAATAACCTTCAATCATTTTCTATTGGGTGTGTGTTATATTCTTTACAGGACTAGTCCCACACATTGAATGTTGCATCGGGCATAGCAGTCCCCCCTTGTCAGGGGGTTTTTGGGGGGAGGTAGCCCCGCTGCATGGGGTCAGAGGTAGAGCCCTGAGATTTTTTTTTATGTGGAACCAATAATAGTTGGGAAGAGCCAAGGATGGGGGGCAAACACAAAGATGGTTGGTGAACCTACCCATGTATTACGAAAAATACTGAGAGTGGGCGGTGAATCAGTATTTAAACTTTCACAATAATAATTTTTCTTTTTCAAACTATATATGTGATTTTATAGAAACTAAACAACGTATGTTTGAGACTATAATGAATGAAACCAGTGTATAGATAATAAACTTGCAAAATAGTTGATTTATTGTTTGTTGAACTTAATTAAAAGTGTGATGCATTTACTAAGCAGTAAACAGATGCAGTAAGAATAGAATAAATCAACACACATGAACACAGGGAATTTTCAGGAGGAAACCCAATGTGGGAAAAAGTCACTGCTGTTATCATCTCAATCTTCAATATTCTTATTATAAAAAGTGTTTACAAATTTTTCACTAGTGTAGACTTTTTCCAGTACGTAGGCATCTACCTGTTGAGGGCTACAACCTTCAGTTGTTTTCTAGCTTCTACTAGAAGGGAGCTCCAATACCCTAGCTCTTGTATTGGCCGATATGTTTACCAGTACATAGGCGCCAACCTATAGAAGGATACCACCTTCACTCTTTCTCCATGAACCACGTTTCATAAATTTTTAGACTGGATACTCCTAGTACACATCAACACAATATGTAGGCCAAGGTTCATCAAATTTTCAGACTAGACCCATCAATAACATTGAAGCTCAAAATCAATCACCACAGCAATACAACCATCAAATAAAACTGCATCAACCAATCACTGAAACCCATTGATTCTGAAGAAAAATACAATCAATCAATCTAAACAGTCAAATCATTGTCACTAGAATACAGAGCTGAAACCAAAACATTGCATCAACAACCAAAACCCACTGCAACCTCAAAATAAAAATGTATATGCTACTTCAATGAGGAAAACCTACATGTATAGGCTAATTTCTGTAACCCAACCAGCGTATACCTCTAAAGATATTGAATCATAAAACCTATGAATGAAAAACTGTACTAACCATAGATATTCTGAAGATCTACTTTCATCTATCAGATTTCTAAATAGATAGCAACAAAGATTGCCCTTCTTACTCAATCAATCAATCACCCTCACTTAATCTCCTTATATAATCAATTTAACTTCAGATATAATGAAGACATCATTGAAAAACAATAGTAAAATAATATAAAAGATCAGTCATTTATGACCAACAAGCCCTTCCTCTACATAAGCTAATTGAAAGTGTTGAATCCGTGTGAATACGAGCCTTCACTGAGACGAACCTGTGTATAGATCTGGAAATAATGAATTATAACTTCACAGCTTTTCAAGACTTCAGATATACCCAGATCATAGCAATTAAAAGATAAAACATTCATTAGCACTCAGATCTAGTCTATCAATTATCAGATCGTACAATGATAAGTCATTTCAGGTCTCATGATCCTGATCCAACATTGTATCCAAGGGTGCACAAGATGTTTCATATCTATTTCATAACCATAGCCTTTACAACACAAAATATACTTCAGATAGAAGTATTAATGAAAAACCATTTTACTTGCACACATAGCCCTCTAATCTTCTCCTCCTTATATATTAAAGCCTTTGTCAATACCATGCACCAAAACAACACTTAAAACCTATGGTATTCTTAGACGGGATCAATTAACCATTATTCCACTCAATATTGTGTGCTAATACCATGGTATGGACCCTTGGTGCTATTTAACCTTAATTTTCCATCCCATATGCACTTTTCCTTCTGTGAAACTATGTGCATAGGTATATGTGCCTTTTATTCTCTATACCTGTCTGTACACATGACTTGGACTAGGTTGACCAACATATACAACTTAAAACAATCTCTTTCCTCAAATTCTTGATTCTAATTTGTCATCCTTTGTCCCACCATCCTATTCTTCTACGTAATTTCTTTGTTACCTCTGGATACACCTGTTACAATGTGAGTTGCCATCATGCATCACTTTATCATTTCTAAAATGAGTTGTATGGGGGTTGCCATCAAGGACAACATATGTACCATAATGCCAACAATCTCCCCCTTTGGACTCGATAGAATCCATATTGGTGTTGATCACTTCAAGCTGTAGAACTTGTTAGATATATCAAGCAACACCAAGATACTCTCCCCCTTTGACACCAAGAACAAAGGGAGGACCAAGATATTTTCCAAGATGATAATACCATGCCCTTGGATCTTGTTTAAGTCCATATAAAGCTTTTTTGAGTTTGCATACAAGCTTTGCATCATTTCCTAGAATCAATCCTTTTGGTTGTTCAACATATACTTCTTCTTTAAAATCTCCATTACGAAATTCATATTTTACATCCATTTGATAAACTTTGATTTTTCAAAAAATTGAAAGAACAAGAAACATTCTTATGGCTTCAAGTCTAGTTACAGGTGAAAATTTTTCTTCAAAGTCTATACCTTCTTGTTGTGCATATCCTTTACAAACAAGCCTTTCTTTATTCCTAATTAACTCTCCATTTTCATTCAACTTATTCTTGAATATCCATTTTATTACTATAACATTTTTATCATGAGGTCTAGGAAATAATTCCCAAGTATCATTCTTTTTAATTTGGTGAAGTTCTTCATCCATGGCCTTAACCCAACATTCATCTTTGCTAGCTTCATTTTCATTTTGTGGTTCAATGGAGAATAATAAGGCTAGATAACTATAATATCCTACAAGAGTTTTTCTTGTTTGTACTCCACACCTTTTTTCTCCTAGATGATTCTTTTGAACATACTTGGATGGAACCTTTTCCCTTTCATATGTATCTTGTTTTGATGCTTCATTGGGTTCTTCCCCTATATCATTTCAATTTGATATGGGAAAGAATTCACCATCTTCATTATTATCATCTTCTTTTGCTGATGTCACCTATTTGAGATTTCTTCATGCTTCATCGATTACAACATCAATGCATTCAACAATTTTTCGAAGTCTCTTATTATAACATTTGTATCCTTTACTTCTAGATGAATAACCAAGAAATATTCCTTTATTCATTGTGGGTTCAAACTTACCAAATTTTTCATCAGTCTTTTTGATGAAACATTTGCTTCCAAAAAATCTAAAGTGCTTTACAGTGGAAAGTTTACCATACCAAAGTTCATATGGAGTTTTATCACTATTTACATGTACATGAGCTTTGTTGAGAATATTTACTGCAGTATGTGCAGCTTCACCCTAGAAGGTGTTCAGATTTCCAAACTCATTAAGCATAGGTCAAGCAATTTTTTGAACTATTCTATTCATTCTTTCCACCACGCCTTTTTGTTAAGGAGTGATGGTAACAATGAATTGTCTCTTTATTCCATGTTGTTCACAAAATTCAAAGAATTCATCTTATATGAATTCTCCTCCCCGGTCACATCTGAGACATTTTATTTTTAGATCTAATTCATTTTCAACTAAAGCCTTGAAGACCTTAAACTTTTCAAATGCTTCATCTTTATGTTTTAGTAAATGAATCCAGCGTATTCTAGAAAAACCATCAAGGAATAAAATGTAGTATTCTTCTCCATGAGGTGAATTATTTCTTGTTGGTCCACACAAATTAGTATGAATGAGTTCAAGAGGCTTACTTGCTGATCATTTTTGGCATTGAATTGAACTCTGGTTTTCTTACCGAATTGACATGGTTTGTAGATGGTACTTTCTGGGATGATGGTATGAGGAAGGTCGTGAACAGCCTTGAGCCTGAATGATTTTCTTATTTGAGAAAAGATTAGATGCCCCAATATTCTGTGCCATAACCAATCCTCTTATGTTTTTCTTAGATAAAAATGTTCTTGACCTCCTTCTAGTATATATAGTTTTCTTGGAGTTCATGTACCTTTGATTATGGTCTTTCATGTGTCAATCTCACAAACTACACAATATTTTGATCAAAACACAACTTCATTTCCTTGATCACACATTTGACTAACACTCAACAAGTTATGCTTTAATCCATCAACATACATAACATTTCCAACTTTAACCTTTTCTTATATATAAACATAACCTTTACCCTTAATGACAGCTGGTGTGTCATTTCCAAAAAAGACATTATTTTCCTTTTCTAAACCATTGTATGAGGGGATTTTATCTTTATCACCAATCATGTGTTTAGAGCATCCTCTATCAATGCACCATTGATTTTCTTGTCCTTCTGCAAATAGATTTATGCCACATCTTTCTGGCTGTAGTTCCTTCCTTTTTGATACCTTAGAGTTTGATGATGTTTTCTCCTTTTGATATGTTGGCTGAAATTTTCTCCTACATTTAGATTCTTCATGACCAAAGTTATCGTAAAATGAACATTCAATTTCATCTTCAAGAGGTAAAAATTTATTGTAAGAGATCTTCTTGATTCATGTCACACTCCTTTGTTTTCTTGCTTCTCTAGTCATGATAGTTTTGCAAGCAACAATTTGAGCAGCCTTATGACAAAATTTATGCCATGGAAAACATTTCCCATTAAAGAAGAAGTTTTTGTGATCATAAAATATTTTGGTATTGTTCACCTTTTGGTTAATGCTTCTATTGAAGTTCATCCTTGGAGTAAAATGATCATGATTTACCTGGGGAGTACCTTTAGGATTTTGCTTAGGATTGACACATTGTTGACTAGTTTTTGTTGCATCAAGATAAATTCTGGTGATGGCCGAAGAATTTTATGGTTGGGATGATTCTCCACTATATCCAAGACCAGTATTTATAAGGGGAGAACACTAAACCTTAATGATTTCATCTAAGGTTTTTGATCCTTTAGAAAATCTAAGATTCATAGATTTTGTCTTCTTAAGTTTCTTTCTTAGACTTACTACTTCATACTCTAATTTTTCATTGTGCTTTTCCCTGACTATATTCTTTTCTTCCAAGTAGATTTTGAGTTGAGTGATTTCTTCAAGAAAATATCTTCTTCTCTAAGGCATCCACAAAATTATCATTTTCATAAGCCATGAGAAGTTTAATATCTTGGTCAGATTCACCTTCATCACTATTAGATAGGCCATCACTATCTTCATGAGTATAATAACTTCTACTAACAACCTGTTTCCTATTACCTTTTGTAGAATCCTTTCCTTTATCATGGTTATCTTTATGAGGAAATTTTGGAGCATAATGAACAACTCTACCACAAGCAAACCATTTGAAGGGAATCTTACCTCTAAATCTTCCGGTACTCAGTTGATTTTTCTTCACAAAGTTTATCTCATCTTCTTCTAATATATATCTTGATTCCTTGAGATCTTCCTTTTCTTTTCCCTTTGCAGAGGCTTTAAAAGTGGCATATCTGATTTCAGATGGACCTCCTTTCCTCATTTCAAAGGTGGTTAAAATTCCATGAATTTGAACAACATAAATAGATTGTAGATCGTGTTTCTCTTCAATGACAGATACTTTTGACTCAAATTTAGGAGATAAAGATCTTAAAATTTTCTCTATTATAATAGCCTTCTTTATTTCTTCACCCAAATTCTTCATATGATTTACAATCTCATCTACTCGTGAAAAGTAACTAGCAATAATTTCATCACTATCCATCTTGAGAGTTTCATATTGAATTCTAGGAGTTTGGAGTTTGGCACATTTTACCTGGGAGTCTCCTTCATAGCTTCAAATAATTTTGTCCCATATTTCTTTGGCCGTTTTGAGCTACATGACTTTGATGAATTATGATTCTAATAGACTTCCCAATAAATTGATGGCTTTGGCATTGGTTTCATATAATTTATTTTCTTCTGGATCTGTGGGGACTTCTGCTGGATATTGGTATTCTCCTTCCACAATTTCCCAAACATGAGTTCCAAGTGATTGAAGATAGACTCTAGTTCTTATCTTCCAATATCCTAAGTTATTTCCATTGAATATTGGTGGTCTGATAGATTCCATTCCTTCATGATTGTTCATCTTGAGAGATCTTCCTTCAAGCAATCAAGCTTCTTCTGAAGTACTTGCTCTGATACCAATTGTTGGGAAAAATACTGAAAGGGTGGGGGTGAATCAGTATTTAAAATTTCACAATAATAATTTCTTTTTTTCAAACTGTATACTCTATTTTACGGAAACTAAACAGTGTATGTCCATGAATATAATGAATGAAACCAATGTATAGATAATAAAATTATAAAATAGATAATTCATTTCCCGTTGAACTTAAATTAGAGTGTGATGCATTTACTAAGCGGTAAATAGATGTAGTAAGAAAAAAATAAATCAACACACATTAGTATCACATAGGAAGACCAGGATTTTTCAGGTGGAAAACCAATGTGGGAAAACCACCATTGTTGTCATCTTAGTCTTCAATCTTCTTATTATAAAAAGTGTTTACAAGTTTTGTATTGGTCCAGACTTGTTCTTATATGTAGGCATCTACCTGCTGAAGGCTACAACCTTCACTCGTTTTCTAGCTTCTACTGTAAGGGAGCTCCAACCCCCTAGCTATTGTACTCGCTGATATGTTTACCAGTATGTAGGCATCAGCCTATAGAAGGCTACCACCTTCAATCTTTCTCTAGGAACCACATTTCAT
Organism: Pinus taeda; assembly: GCA_000404065.3. NCBI lineage: Eukaryota > Viridiplantae > Streptophyta > Pinopsida > Pinales > Pinaceae > Pinus > Pinus taeda. The sequence goes on along the minus strand of APFE030590378.1, from coordinate 117,663 downwards.
AAATTTTTAGACTGGATACTCTTGGTACACATTAACACAATATGTAGGCCATGCTTCATAAAAATTTTAGACTAGATGCAACACTAACATTTAAGCTCAAAATAGATCACCACAATAATACAACCATCAAATAAAATTGCATCAACCAATCACTAAAACACATCAATTTTGAAGTAAAATACAATCAAACAATCTAAACAGTCAGATTGTTGTCACCAAAATACAAAGCTAAAACTAGAACACTACATCAACAACCAAAACCCACTACAACCTCAAAAATAGAATGTATACACTACTTCAATGAGGACAAACTACATGTATACGCTACTTTATATAACCCAATTTGTCTATACCTCTAAAGATACCGAATCATAAAACTTATGAACCAAAAACTGTACTAACCTGAGACATTATGAAGATCTACTATGATATTACAAAGTTCTAAATAGATAGTAGCAAAGATCATCCTTCTTACTCAATTAATTAGTCACCCAGACTCAATCTCCTTATATAATCATTTTAACTTCAGATCTAATGAAGACATCATTGAAAAATAGAAGTAAAACAAGAACACTTATCAGATAGATCAATTATTTATGACCAACAAGCCCTTCCTCTGGATACACTACTTGAAAGTGCCAAATCCACGTGTATATGTGTCTTCACCAAGGTGAACCAATGTATAGATCTACAAATAATGATTTATAACTTCGCATCTTTTCAAGAGTTCAAATATACCTAGACCATAGCATTTGAAGGATAAAACATGCATTACCACTTAGATCTATCCTATCCATTATCATATCATACAATGATAAGTCATCTCAGGTCTCATGATCCTGATCCAACATTGTATCAAAGGGTGCACAAGATGTTTAGAATCTATATCATAACCCTATCCCTTACAAAACAAAATATACTTCAGATAGAAGTATTCAATAAAAAACCCTTTTACTTGCACACATAGCCCTTTGATCTTCTCCTCCTTATATACTAGAGCCTTTATCAATACCATGCACCAAAACAACACTTATAACCTATGTTATTCTTAGAATGGATAAATTAACCATTATTCACTCAATATTGTGGGCTAATACCATGGTATGGACCCTTGGTATTCTTTAACCTTAATTTTCCATCATATATGCGTTTTTCCTTCTGTGAAACCGCATGCATATATATATGCACCTTTTATTATGCATACCTGTACATGACTTGGACTAGGTTAACCAGAGTATACAACTTAAAACATTCTCTTTCCTCTAATTCGTGATTCTGATCTGTAATCCTTTATCCCATCATCCTGTTCTTTTGTGCTATTACTATGTTACCTCTAAATAGACTTTTTACAATGTGAGTTGCCAGCATGCATCACTTTATCATTTTTTAACTGACCTGTATGTGGGTTTCCATCAAGGAAAACATATGTACCATAATTCCAACACCATCATTTTTTGCATGGGTTTTGCACATAGTTTTGGGCATGATGGTTTTTTTCCCATGGTATTTTGTAAATCCTGTTAAGGGAACTACAATTGTGTTCTAATCCAGGGTTAATGGTTATGGGTTTATTAATGCTTCAACATATATATATATATATTGATTGTAACATTGAAAGGAATATCATGAAAAATCAATCTGGTAGTCTGGTTTTGGGATGCAGGGGAACTGTGCATATTTGTTGTGTTCTCGCCATTGTAAATTTTTTTGTTTTAAGAATTCGTTTGCAGGTAATTTTTGTGCAGTGTTAAAACCTACATTTTCATTAATTTTTAACAATAAACAAACCTATCTTAGCCATATGCCATTCCCAAAAGTTGCAACAACCCAATATACAAGGTTAATTACTTAACTATAACAACTTGTCAAACGTGGTTTTAGGGTTGTTATAATATATTCTATACTAGCATCAATCATACAAAATGTATCAACATCAACTCCTATTCGTATTCTTAATAAAACTATTATATGGCCTATGGAATAACCATTTAGGGTCTATGCCTTCATAAGGCTACAAAACATGTCAAGGGCATGAATTTTTCTTCATAAGGTATTCATTTTTATTATTAGGGTGTGAATTTCCCTGGTATCCCTTATATCATCATACCAATTTCACCATCGGGCATGCATTTCCCCCAAATCATTGTGCATTTTAACAAGGCTAGTTTGAACAATTTGATCTCTTTGTTTTATAAGGAAGGTTTTAGTCTTTATCCATAGAAAAATTTTGTTGGTTTGGATATGTGCACTAAGTCCACTATTGATATTGCTTCTATTGTTGCATAAAACAAACTTCAATAATTTTCATCAAGGTTTAACAATAAAAAACCTAGCATAGCCATATTACCCAAATTTTTGGGTTCAAACAATGTCATTCCCAAAAGTTGCAACAACTCAATATAGAAGATTAATTACCGAACCATGTTTCCAAACAAATTTCCAAATGGGGGTTAGGGTTGTTATAATATATTATATAATATCATTAGTTATACAAAATGTATCAACATCAAATTATATTCATCTTCTTATTAAGATCATTCATATGGGCTATAGAAGAACTGTTTAGGGTCTACACCATCATGCGGCTGCAAAACATGACTTGAAGGACATGCATTTTTAATCCTAAGGTATGAATTTTTATTCTTAGGGTATACATTTCCCTCATATTCCTAATATTATCAAGCCAATTTCACCAATGGGAAGGCATTTTCCTCAAATCATCGTGCATTTTAAGAAGGCCAATTTCAACAATTTGACCTCTTTGTTTTAATAGCAAGTTTTTAGTCTTTATCCATAATAAAAGGTTTTGGGTTTGGAAAAGTGGATTGTGTCCTCTATTGAGATAGTTTCTATTTTTGCATAAAATATCTTTCAAGCATTTTCATTAAGGTTTAACAATAAAAAACATATCATATCCATATTAACCAAAATTACGGTTTCAAGCAATGTCATTCCTAAATGTTGCAACAACTCAATATACAAGGTTAATTACCTACCAATGTTTCCAAAAAAATTATAGTGACATGTTTAATGGTTTTTATAAGATATTATTTTCTAGAATCAATCATACATAACATATCAACATTGACTTCTATTCATCTTCTTATTAAAGCCATTCATATGGGGTAAGGAAGAACCGTTAAGGTCTATACCATCATCGGGCTGCAAAACATGTCAAGGACATGCATTTTTATTCCTAAGGAATGCATTTTCCTTCTTAGGGTTTGCATTTCCCTAATATCCATAATATCATCATACCAATTTCACCAATGGGCATGCATTTCCGTCGCATTTTAACAAGGCCGGTTTTAGCAGTTTGACCTCTTTGTTTTACAAGGTAGTTTTTAGACTATATGCACAACAAAAATCTTTGGTCTGGAAATGCACACTATGTCCTCTGTTGAGACAGTTTCAATTTCTACATAAAAGAAGATTAAGGTTTCTATCTTTGAAAACCCTTAATTCCATTTTTTTAGAGCCTCCACATCTAAAAATGCACAATCTCACTTTAGATATACATGATTTTATTTTAAACTATACTTTTTGACCTTATGCAAAATGCATGCCAAGATTTAAATAACTGCATGCCCATGTCTCAAAAAACCTTCAATTTGAGTAATTCAAGTTTATGTGAACGTAATAGATCAATTTACATTTGATTACATAATTTTATTTTCCTTTTCAAACATACAAATGGTGGTTATGTAAAATAGGAAAAGTCTTCCTTGTGAATTGAGATACCAAAACAATACAAATTGACCTATTGGAAATGCATTCCCATGCTTCTATATAGCTCCAAATTTAGTGGTTTCAATTTTTGGATAAGTTAATAACATTATCTATCTATCTATCTATCTATCTATGTGTGTGTGTGCCTGAACATCTTCAAATAAAAAAATGACTTCTTCACAAACAAACTTCAACTCTGATACCATGTAGGATTTTAAATACAAGATCAAGATCAAGATCAATGTATGGAAAAATAGTACTTTAACTATGAGAACAAGAGAAAAGAGGGAGAAAAATTGCTCAGAAAATTGACTAAGTAACCAAAGAGACATTTCAAATTCCATAAGAGACATGATATGAAAAATGATGTATCACTATTATTGAACATTAATACAATATGTACACTCTATAATAAGAATAAAAAAAATGAATTAGGTTGAGGTTCCTAGTGTATGCGCTCAATTAACTAGAAAAGTACTTTCCCTACTTAGTTAGTGAGTCAAAAATAGACTAGGAGACCCTCCCTAAATTAGAAAACTATCTACTAATAGAGTTAAATAGAAGCAGGTGGAGTTAGAAATTAGTGAGAACTTATGTAATAAACTTCACATGTAATAAATACCCAACAAAAATCCATAAATATGACTAAAATTCAATTAACAGGTATTGGATGCTAGACAATATTAAGCTGCAGGGGTTGGGGGGGTGTGATGAATCAATATTGTGTTGTGGATCTTACAAATTTTTCCCTTCTTTAACTATTAACAAAATCATTCATTCATTAGAAACAAAACATATAAAAAAATTGCATAGGTATTTAAATCATATGAGCAACTTTTAAACACATAAACACATAATCGTGAGCAATAACACATCAATAAGACACAAGATGTAAGGTGGAAACCCTTACATCAGAAAAAACCACTAACTTATTTTCTCTACTTTTCTCTTGTTCTTATTAATCAAAATATTTCTTTTACATAATCATTGGCCACCACCAGTGTGCAATCCACAACTTACTAATCATGTGAGAAACTACTCTCTCTAGGCCACTATGTAATGAAATTCACCACTTCCTTAACTTTTCAGGCTGCCACTTGCTAGAATCCACTACTCCCATGAATATGCAGGGCACCAACTATTAGATGCCGCAACACCTAAGTCTTTCTAGAAACCACTGGATAGAAACCACCACTCCCAAGTTCTTAGGCCACTACCTAAAGAATGCCACTACACCCTGAATCTAAAATCCATGAGTTGCTACTCTAAAGGCCCCAACCTTCAAGCTCTTGTGGACCTTGTTTCACAATGTTCACATTGGACCCACCTACATCAAACTAAAATAACCACAGGCTTGCTTTTCATACTACACCCACATTGACTATTCTCAACAAAAAATGAATACAAACAACACTCTCACAACCAATCTGTGCTTTAACATCTACCTCATCATGCCAATAACAACATACATATTACTAAAACTTCTAGGATCAAAAAAATCACACCCATGAAAATACATCAACACAAATAGGCACTCAACCAATACAACTCAAAGACATGATGGACAACTACATACACTCCATAAACACATGGAATCATGGATCTCTACAAAAAATGAATCAACCCTAAATGCATCAAATTGACTCAACACCCTAGCAGTAATCTCTCAATACCCTAACCAACAAGATATGACCAATATATATAAATATTATAGGGTTTATGATAGCTACAAAAAAACATCAACATGACTAGACTGATACTCTGTCCATATACACTAGCACTCAACCAAGACGCTCTGCAATAGCAACATGTCATAGCAACAATAACACAAAAACACTATGAAACCTCTAACACTAATCTCTCACACCCACAAGACAATATTAACCATATATAACACAAATATATATTCACTGCAATAGGACTCTTCCCCTTTCCATGTGCATTATGTCTCATTCCATAATATTTTCATATATTTCTCTATCATACTTAATCAATCTGCCATTTAACACCTTTTCATGGGTCACTCCAACACATTGATACATTTTATATTCATTGCAACCTCTAGATCACGCTTATTTCCACTAGCATTCACACTTGTAACTACCTGTCCCAACATTCACCCACTTTTACAGGCTCACTAGGGTAAATGTGAGGGCGAATGATAATATGACATGACCCAACCTCCAAGTTCTAGTTATGGAAGAAGGGCATGGAATCTGACCCACTAACAACCCTCAAAGACTGTCGACCACTAAGGAGACTGCAAACCACTTCAAGTGTTCAATCCTTGAGTTGGAACCCTTTTTTACTGACCTAACTCCATAACCACACCCTTGACACACCATGCACATAGTTATGAGGCTATAACCACACTCATAATCCTTCTTCCATGTCGTTATGCCCTAAATTCCCCAACTTTGTGCCAACGGTTCTAAGATCTGAGCCACATTTCTAGGCTAGCCTCTATACCAATGCCCAAAGTTTCTTGTAAATTTCTAGAATCATGACTAAGGTGATAACAATGCCAAACATTCAAAGTTCAAGAAAGAATTTGACCTAAACTACCTAATGCAGGTTAGAACTTTCATCAAACATCTGGTAAACATACAAGTTACAGGTCATGAATGCAAATATGATATTAAATATCTAAACTTCATCTTAGAATCACAAAGAAGGTCTAATGTCCTCTCAAGTAGCCGCAACAACACTTTTTAGCCCATGCATTCATCAACCGTTCAAATACTTAAGGAATCATGAACAACAACACATTATAGAGCATGCTTATAACCGAAATATAACAAGTATATTAACCATGACAAATAAACCATCAAATCAACATAATAACAAGTACAGGTGCTCATAGCTCATAATAGGACAATAAATCTTATTAACATATGCAAAATCCAACCAAGTCAGGGGATTCCATGTACCACCTGACCATAGATTGGGATGAACCAAATATTTCTTTCAGCCAATCACCCCCATGCCATATTCTAAGCATGGATGTGGGATATCATGGGATAATCCAAGAAATAATCATCCAAGGACTCTAGTGTTTAAACCACCCCCAACCACAAGTTACCGTGATCTCACCTAAATTGGTCCCAAGATCACAAAACCAAGCTGAGCTTGGATGACTTAGAATTTATTCACCATACCTTGAATAACTATCCTCTCTCCACCCACCTATCGAGGGCTTCTTAGAGAAAACCATCTACACTCCCAACCCTTGGGACTTTTCCTGAGACCACTTCACTTAGTTCCAAAAACTTTTGGAAATCCAAAGCACAACCAATAATGTTGGTGAGCTCCAGTATTGCAGCAATAATGCTGCAACTCCTGGGACTCCCTTCTTTAATTTTATCAACCCGGTAGTTCGTAACAAACTTGGAAGCGACGGTGTTGTATGCACAAGTACTAGCTCTTGCCGCAACTGTCACTTGGTCAGCTGGCACAAGTCCACTAGGGGCTTAAGCCAACTTCTATGAGCTCTGAGAAGAAGCTTTTTAACTGATGGATGAAAGCTAACTCAAAGGAAGCTAATCCACTTGCGAAAAGAAACTGGAAAGTTGAAAGGAAACGTAAACCCTAGTAAACCCTAATTTTACCAGCTAGCCCTACTGATGCAAGAAAGAGGATGCAAGCTACTGAAAGAGATGCCATTGACTTCTAGGAAGGTAAAATGCATGTGTCTAAGCTACTTCTATAACATCTGAAAAAAACATCTTTTTGTAATTTTGAATAAGTTCTTAGAACTATCATGCATGTGCTTTTAATTGACTTTTGACTGTGCATAGGTGGATTGGTGAGAGGAAATGCTTGTAGCAGGTTGGGAAGGTTAGAAGAGGTCCTAAGGGGTCCCTAGCACCCTTCCTGAGAGTTTCACAGTGATCAAATCTCAAGAAATCACTTTCGTGAGCTTCTACAGGAAGTCTGCAAGGGTTCTACAGGATGTTCTAGAATTTCTACAGGATGTTCTGCAATTTTCTACAGGATGTTCAGAAGTGGGATTTTGGAGCATGGATGGAGGGAAAAAGGTGGATGAATGAGTATGGGGCTGAAATAAGGGTGTATGGGAGTTCAAGACTTGGAGGATGGAGCTGAGGAGTGATAAGGACGATTGGTTTTGTTCAAGGAGAGATAAGGAAATGCTACACAATAATATGGAAAGTAGGTCAACTTGAGGGAATGAGGCAAAAGTAAGGCAAGGATCTGAAATGGAGGATGAAGCAGGTAGGTTGGATGGAGTATGGGCAGATGGAGAAGAACAACAGGCACTCTGCAAGTTATTTTTCAAACTGAACAAACAAACACTTGGAAAACCAATGACCTAGTTACTTCACTCTAATCTGACCTAAGTAACAGCAAAAGGAAATGGACAGAAGTTTATTTGCAATGAAATACATGAAATAAATATGAAACTAAGCAATCATAAACTGGAGCATTTAAACACAACTAATATCAACATCTGCAAATGAGAATTCCAACACTAATGATTGCATGACAAAGCAAAAACAGTGTTTTTGTTGGCAGCAATCTCACCTTTGTCCCAGCTCACGATCCCACTGAGGGAGAGGTGAGATCAGAGGTGCTTGAGGCCTTTTTCCGAGGATCCTTTCTGTTATTAACCTATCAAATCAATTTGAACATGAAAAACTACTTTAATCATCAAAAGCAATCTAAATAACAAAGCAAGATTTAAATCTAAGTAGCAGATTTTATTCTAAGAATGCAGCAAAAACACATAAAGGTAAACAAACGAGGTACTAGGCACTTGAGATGGGCCCAACCCCAAGAGCTACAGCCTCCTAAGAGAGATTTAGAGCTGGTGAAAATCTGGATTCATCTTTATTGAGCAAGAAAAGAAGAGTTACATCAAAAACTGTCCACAAGGGAAAGCTTGAAAAGTTGCTGAAATGCAAAGCTAATCTACTGACTAAAATCGAACTACAAACTAGCTAACTTTTGCCTACAAAGTGACTAACTACTGGCTAACCAAAATTAGGCCCTAATCCCTCTTATTTATACAAATTGAGGACCCCAACAGTCCTCCTAAACTTTAGGGACTCGGCTATCCAAAACTTGCAGTTAACAGCAATCCTACTTGACTTGCTCGGCTGCCCTTGTGATAATCGATTTGGTGGCCATTGAACTCCGAGCTGATGGTTGAGAATTTGAGGTAAGGGCCCATAAATGAAGGGGACGCCTTCCTAAAAATCCTCTCCCTTGTTCTTCCACGAATTTGCCTGCCAACTACTCATTAAAACCTTTGATTTTGTCTCAAAATTGACCAAAACACTGCACAAAGTACCCATTAGACTTGTTGGCATAATGACTAACCCAAACTCTATTAGCATAAATATAATAAAAAAAATGCAATAAACTAATGAGAATGGTGGATTAAGTCGAATTAGGAGGTTGAATGAGCCCATATAATTATCCATTTTTGGGGCTCATCAAATGTATCCCATCACACCATTGTTATCCATTAAATGGAAAGGCAAGGTTGAAACCACTATCAAACTAGGAAAAACCCATGCCAATGACAATAAATGAATCAAATATACAAATTCATGTACCATGTATTCACACATCAGCTTGGAAATCACACATGCAACCTGTTACCTGCAAAATCCTCTTCTTAAATCTGCTAATTCAAACTTATCCTCGATTTAATTTTCTTTCCTTTGCTTTCCTTTCTTTAAATCCAAGTGAATGATAAAATTCTCTAAGAATTCTTCAAGTGTGCAAGAGTGTATGAGAGAGAGAATGAAAGGAGAGGGCCAAAATAAAATGATAAAAGTTATAATGACCAAAATATATGAATTGATTCTATGATGCCTTTTTAGCATTGATATCTCATTTTTCTTTCATTTTCCTTCAGTTTTCCTCTAATTTCTCTCACATGAAAATATTTGTCTCTTCACCTTCATTTTCTCCTATTTTCCTTTGTTTCTCAAATTAAATGCCAATTATTGCTTATTTGCCTTTTCCAGTTCCTTTTCCAACTTCCATAGCCATAAATAAACCATAAGTGATGCCCACTATAGTGTTTTTCCAACATTTATCTTGGAATATGTGTCCCATGACCTTGGTCTTAATTTTCCTTTATTATCATTTATTATATGAAAATTTAACTCAGTGATGCTAGAAACACCTCATGATTAGGTAAACACCATCTTTAGTGTTATATGACACCTATGTCTCACAAGCCATTGAAAAACAAAAACATATTGCCCATGGATCTTTATAACATACCTCGATACAATATTTACAATGACATCCTGCTGAAGGTAAAATAGAACATACTGCTCATTGGAGTTTTATGACGCAACTGATTATGGTATTTACAAAAATGCACACACACACTAATAGACAAATATATATATATATATATATACACCAAAAATTCATATTCTTGAACCAACAAATAATGAAGGATACAAAGCCTACATCTCATCAACCATCTACCATGTAGCTTCATCGAGACCAAAGTGCTTACATGACACTTTAACTTTCTCTATTGCTTGGTTCTAGAGCATGAGTTGTTTCTACTACAATATGCATTGAGGTTCTAGATGGAACTCTCCCTCTAGTTCCACCAAGCAATCACATGATAAACATCTTGCACATATCTCTTAAGCAATGAAACATGGAAAAAAACATGGGCTTTCACTATTGGTGGAAGTGCAAGTCTGTAGACTAGTGGTCCAATCTTCTTAAGGATCTCATAAGGCCCATAAGACCATGGTTTCAACATGGGACATGATCCAATCCTCAAGGAGATCCTCTTGGGCTTGATGTGCAAGTACACATGCTCCCTAATCTGTAAAATACTTGAATGTTCTATGTTGATATGCATAACCCTTACTATTTTCTTCTGCTACATTCAAATTCCTCTTAATAACCCACATCTATTATTCCATCTCATCCAACATGTTCAGCCCAATCAACACCCTCCTCCATTTGTCTGTATATTTGTCTATCCATTTACCTGTGGATGATAAGTCATGCTAAAATCCAACTATGCACTCGTACATGCAAGCATCTCCTTCCAAAACCTGGAATTGAACTTGGCATCTCTGTATGACATGATATACTTAGGAACACCATTGAATCTCACAATATCCCTAATAAATATCTGACCTTCCTCACTAGTTGAACTAGTATATTTAACAACAATGAAGTGAGATACCTTAATTAACTTGTCAACCACAACTATGATGGAATCATGTTGCTTCAATGTACTCAACAAACCTGTAATGAATTCCATGGAAATTACCTCCCATTTCAACTCTAGAATAGGAATAGGCTACACTAAAATAGCTAGATGCTTACACTCTACCTTTACCAGCTAACAATCCATACATCTAGCAACAAACATATCCACCTCTTTCTTCAAGTTCATCCAATGATAGAAATTATTAACTACTATCAAATTCTGCTAATGTCCTGGATGACCCGAATATGGATTGACATGAAACTCCTTGAAGATAATTTTCTTGAGCTCACTACTATCCGTCACATAAATCGTATTCCTAAATATAAGGAAGCCACCTACTGTGAGGTGATACTCCTCATCCCTATCACCTTCACCCTACTATTGCAACCTATGCTTCAACTGCTGATATCTGCCATCATATTGTCATGCCTATAAGATCCACTCCTCTAGATCTGTCCCATAATAAATTGCAATTGAAATACGATTCACTCACACTCTCCTACTAGGAGAATCTGTAACCGTCTTGTTCTTTCTCTTGATGTATCTGATCTCAAAGTCAAACTCACAAAGGGTAGCCAACCATCTAGCTTTCCAAGCATTCATATTAGGTTGGTCAAACAAGTACCTTAGTTTACTATGATCACTCATATGAATGAACCTCCTGCCAAAACGATAATGCCTCCACATCTTCAAGGCATGAATGATAACTACCAACTCAAGATCAAGAGTCACATAGTTTTTCTCATGCTCATTCAACCTCCTCGACTCATAGCATATTGCCTATCCTTTATGCATCAATACTCCACCAAGTAATTTCTTGCAAGAATCTATACATACCATGAACTCCTTATTAGGATCTGTAATTTTCAAGCTTGGAGCATTTGTAAGCAAATGCTTCAACTACTCAAAACTAGTTGCACACTCCTTATTCCATTCAAACTTCATTCCTTTCCTCTGGAAATATGCTATAAGATATGAAATTCATGAGAAGTTCTTGATAAACCTCCTATAATAAATTGTTATTCCCATGAATGATCCGACCTCATTGACATTGCTAGGAGTTGACTACTCCATAATAGCTTTAATGTTTTCCAGGTCTACTGTTATACCTTCCTTGGAAACAACATGTCCCAAGTAATTAACTTTAGTCTGAAAGAAACTACACTTGCTAAGATTACCATACAACTAATTCTCTCTCAATAATATTAATACTGTTACCAATTTCTTTTCATACACTTCCTCATTCTTAGAATATATCAATATATCATCAATGAACACTATCAAAAACTTTTTTAGATAAGGACACAACACACACTTTATCAAACACATGAAAGTAGATAGATCATTAGTAATACCGAAAGGAACCACCCCACCCTCATAATTCCCATACCTAGTACAAAATGTGGCCTTGTAGATGTCTTATTCTTTGATGTGAACCTGATGATATCCTAATCTCAAGTCAATATTTGATAATACTGCTACTCCTTTCAACTGATCAAATAAGTCATAAATCTGAGGCAAAGGATATCTGTGCTTGATGGTCGCCTTGTTCAACTAGTAATCAATGAAAAACCTAAGATTACCATCCTTCGTATTTACAAACAACACTGGTGCACCCCAAGGCGACACACTTTCCTTATGTATCCTTTATCAAGCATCTCCTTAAGCTGCAACTTCAATTCCACCAATTCTAGAGTGCTCATCCTATAAGATGCCTTTGATGATGGTGTTGCTCCTAGTGCCAACTCAATAGAGAAATCCACTTCCCTATGAGATAGTAACTCTGAAATCTCTATACAAAACAAATCCTGAAATAACTGCAAAACATGATACTTCTTCAATACTTCATCATCCTTAACACCCTTCCCCTTATCATTGGAAACATGCATTGCAAATAATACACACACCCTTATCTACTATTCTGCTTAGCTTGCATAGTTGTGACCATTCTCATTGATGTAGGCTTCTTCTTATCTTGCAAGATTCTCTTATCTCCATCCATTAGAGAAATTTTTAGGTATAAAATGGGCCTCCTAAGGAATATTAGAAAATAATAGTGGAACTAATAAAATAATATTAGATTAGATCATCAAATTTTAGAGGGAAAAAACAAAAAAATATTTTTTCAACTTATCTCCCTATGGTTTTACTCAAATTTCGAGTGAGATCACTTGCTAGATGTAGAATTTAATTCCTCATCTAAGGAGTGCCCATGTTGCATACTTTCGATGGACCCTACTACATGAAAATTTAGAAATACAAGAAAAATGTGATTCCAATTGCGTTTTTCATGTATTTCTCATTTTTCGTGTAGCATGGTCCATCAAAAGTATGCAACATGGGTACTCCTTGGCTGAGGAATTAAATTATACATTTAATGAGTGCTCCCACTCTAAATTTGAGTAAAATTGTAGGGAGATAAGTTGAAACTATAGTTAATTAATTAATTAATTTATTTATTTATTTTATATATTTTTACTTTTTTACTCCAAAAATGGTGAATCATCCCCCATGGTTGACCTCATCATCTTGAGTCCTATTGGTTCTTATAAATTTTTTTTTGGTTGTACATTTTTGTTTCGATGCCCATTTTAGACCTCAAAAATTCTCTAATGATCATCTAGGTACTCAATAGCCTTCTCATAGCAGTCTAACTTAGTCCTGTGAGTAAACAACCAATCCATACCTAAAATCATACTATATGAATCCAATGGAAGAACATTTAGATGTGTTGACGTAGGAATAACATTAAGCTCAAATGCACAATCTCTCACACAATGATGAACTATTTTCTTGGTCCTAGCTATAGCCAACTGCACCAACCAAGACTCTGCATGCACTTCATTACTCAAGCCACACTTATCAACCAGGTGAGGACTAACATAACTATAATTAGATATAGGATCAATCAAAATGGAAACAACTTGATCACAGAGCTTACCTTCCATCTCAATGATGGATGCTTGATGATTCACTTTCTTGTTATCAAGTCCTACATAGATCTGAGGAATTCTATGATCAACATCCCCAATTGCCCATGCCCCTTGAGAACTATAGATTAGAGATATAGCACCCTATTACAATGGACAATCCTTCTTGTAATGATATTTTCGATAGATCCAACCATGCAATGTTTCTCTATCACTGCCTATATTCTACCGCTCTTCAGGCTAAGGTGGATGTCCCTTCTTATTTTCACTGAAATTCTTGTAAGGAGCCATATTTTCTTGCTCACCTGCATCTTGAGGTCATTCCTACTATTGAGGCCATTTTCCTTTATCATTCTCATTCCCTTTCCAATCATGCTTAGGATTAGACTTACACTTTGACTTCTCATAACAATGCTTCAATTTCCCAATGACAGAATTCCATCATACTTAATATAATCCTTGAATGCTAATGGAAATCTAGTGATGAACCTTTAAACTTTTTCCTTCTCATCCTTGAGCTAAGGCACATACCTCAACATCTCCATAAACTCAATTGTGTACTCTTAATCTATCATAGAACCCATATTAAAGTCATATAACTCCTTAGTCTTTCCATCATGGTATCTATTAGACAATTACTTCTTTCCGCAGAGTATTTTAACCTCATGCCAAATCAACTCTTCTACCTTGATGCCTATGACACACTTCACATCTTCCCACAAGATATATTCTTTTCCTTCGAGATTGAAAATATTTATCTTGTCTTTCATATTCTCTAAATAATCATGCAATTCCAAGAACTTCTTCATCCCAAGCATTCATCCTTTTGCATCTTTCAGTTTCTTCATCTCTCCATCAAATGTAGGAGGTTTGGCTTTCTTGAACTCATATGGTAAGTACTCCTTCTCACTCCTCCTATAAGCATGATGGTAGTGATGACAATGATTTCTCTATGAAACAAAACTCTAATAGAACCCATAAGCACTACCTCTCCTTTCAAGTGTATCCAACCATCTTCCACCTCTGATTGTGTCATCCTTATCCAACCTATATCCTGATCGAGATCTTCTATCATACACCCCATTAGTCCTTTCTTCCTTTCCATTACTGATATGTGGCTTTGCTTGTCTCTAGAAATATGATAAGCTCTGAAGGATCACTTTATTAGCCTTGAATTGTTTTTCCTTAGCTTTGGAAAGTCTTTCCCATAACTCAATTATCATGTCATTATCTACCTTGCAACTTCTGAGTTCTACCTTAAAACTTCTGAGTGTATTTTCTTTATTAGGAAAGTACTCATCTCCTT
This sequence comes from Pinus taeda, assembly GCA_000404065.3. Classification (NCBI taxonomy): domain Eukaryota; kingdom Viridiplantae; phylum Streptophyta; class Pinopsida; order Pinales; family Pinaceae; genus Pinus; species Pinus taeda. The sequence goes on along the minus strand of APFE030590378.1, from coordinate 102,476 downwards.
GCTGCACAACTAATTTATAAGAAAAGTTTCATGAGATGTAATCCAACATTATTGTCATCATCACTGATCTTCTTCTTCCTGCAAACATACCATGTTAGATGAACCAAATATAAACATGATCAAACATACCTTAATGAATGTTAAGGGAGGATATCTCATCTACACAAATGAGTCTAATTTAACACAATATCTATCTATCTATATATCTATCTATCTATATATATAGATATATATATATAATATATATATATATATATATATTATATATAATATAATATATATATATATATATATATATAATGACACCAACATGTCAGCCTATCGGCATCATGTATGATCACTCAATTGTAACACTGACTATATACATGACAATTCATGCATACAACTAAAATGCATGCATAAAAATCACATCTAGCCCATCTAGTCCAAGTGTTTGATCCTAAAATCTATGATATCAATTGATAATGCCCCATCTCACATTTACCCACTTTTATAAGATCCCCAGGATAAACGTGAGGGTGAGTGATACTATGACATGATCAGACCTCTAAGTTCCAATTATGGAAGTGGGGCTTGCAATCTGACCACAAATGAACATCCCTAAGAGACCACAAACCAATCAAGAGGATGAAAAGCACCCAGCTGGTCAATCCTTTAGCTGGAAGCTTCTCTCACTAACCTAACTCCATAACTGCACCCTTGACACACCTTGCATGTAGTTATGAGGCTATAACCACACTCATAAGCCTTCTCCCATGTGGTTATGACCTAAATTCCCCAATTTTGTGCCTCCCATTTCAATAATTGAGCCACTTTTTCATGACAACCTCAAAACCATTGACCAAAAATTCCAGTAACTTTCTATAATCATGATTAAGGTGATAATAATGACAAACATTCAAATTTAAAGAAAGAACTTTCCCTAAACTACCTAGCACACATTAGAAATTTCATCAAACATATGGTAAACATATAAGTTATGGTCATGAATGCATATTTGATCCTAAATATCTTAACTTCTTCTAGTAGATGCAAAAACACATGTTAGCCCATGCATTTATCAACCATTCAAATACTTAACAAATCATGGACAAGAACCATACGTAGAGCACATTGTAGAACCATGCTTATAACCAGCATATAACGAGAATATTAACCATGACAAATCAACCATCAAATCAAAAAAATAACAAGTACAAGTGATCATAGATCACAATAGAAAAATATCTCTTATTGACATAAGCAAAAGGCAACCAAGTCAGTGACTTCCACATAACACCCAACCATATAATGGGCTGAACCAAATATTTCTTTCATCCAATCACCATTGTGCCATATTCCAAACATGAATGTGGGATCTCTTGTGATAAAACAAGACATTATCATCTAGGGACTCCAGAGGTTAAACCACCCCCGCCTTCAATCGACCCCGAGGTCACAAAACTAAACTGTGCTTGGATGCCTCAAAATTTCTTCACCATACCTTGAGTTATTTTCCTATCTCCACCCACCTGTCAATGGATTTATGGAGAAAACCTTCTCCACCCCCAACCCTTGGGAAGTTTCCTGAGACCACCTCACCCAGTTCCAAAAGCTTCTGGAAATCTAATGCTCAATAAAGAATGAATCCCATCACACCATGGATATCTAGGAAATAACAAGGAAAGTCTGAAACGAAGGTCAAACCAAAGAAAAGCAATGTCAATGACAATAAATGAACCAAATATACAAATTCATGTACAATGCATTCACAACTCACCTAGGAAATCACACATGCAACCTATTACCTACAAAATCCTCTTGCTGAAGCTGTTGATCCAACATTATCCTTAATTTCCTCCACTTTCCTTTGCTTCCCTCTCTCCATATCCAAGTGAATGCCAACATTATCCGAGAATACTCTAAGTGTGCAAGAGTGTATGAGAGAGAGAATGAAATGAGAGAGAAAAACTACACTGACAAAATATGTAATGACCAAAAGCTATGAATTGATTCTCTGATTCCTTTTTATAAGTGGTATCTCCTTTTTCCTTCATTTTCCTTAATTTTTCCTCTAATTTACCTTGCATGAAAATATGTGTCTCTTCACCTTCCTTTTCTCCTATTTTCCTTTATTTCTCATAATTAAATGCCAATTTTTGCCTCTTTTCCTTTGCCAATGCCTTTGCCAATTTCCATAGTCATTAATAAACTGAAAGCGGTTCCCACTATAGTTTTTGTGAAACATTCAACTTGGATTACGTGTCCCATGACCTTGGTCTTATTTTTACTTTATTATCCTTTATTACATGAAACTTTAACATTGGGCTGTTACAACACTCATCTTCCCAAAATCACCATCTCACATGATCCATCCACACTCTATTTTCTTAGTTAATGCACTTCAATCATTGTGCCCCATCTAACTGTCAAACATAGATTGGCTTTGCAACATGCATCAAATCACACATAGTTACAAATCAATCCCTACTAAAATCATTATGGAAACATCACTACTAAGCATAAAATTACACCTTGAATGTTTCATATGCACATCGTGTAATTGGTCTCATGGATGTGTTGGTTCCACATGATCTCTCTCGAAAAAATCCTCAATCAATCCACATGGATTATTATTTACCAATTGTTCCCATCAACTTAAGTCGGCCAAATTGACACCACTGACCAAATCCACACATTACCAATTCATCTCATCATGCCTAAATGACCAAATTGACTCAACTAACTCCATAATGAAGTCATTCATTTCCTTCATATTCACTTGGAGAGAAAATCAACGTGCCAATTGGAAGACTAGGTCAATCGAATATTCACATCCATAACATGGGAAAATTATTTGGTTCATGTCAGTGGTATTGATTTAAGTTGCTACAGGAAAGTGTTGTTGGTACTAAAATTCCAACCAAAAACAATCTACACTAGCATAACATGATAATATTGGAACACTTCCATAGTGTCCCTCTATGGATCTTAGGAAACTGTGCCACTCTAGTAAACCATAGAAAATTTAAAACTTCACTACCCAAACCTCTACCACTTGCTTCAAGTCTCTTGCTAGGCACCTTCAGGACCTGTATAGACCTCAACAACACTTCTAAACTTAGCCCATTCATCTAATCATCATGTAATCTAATCAATAGTTGGTTGAAATCAATGCCCTAGCTCAATTAGTTGACTAACTTACTAGGGTTGGCATCAATGCTAACACCATGCTACCAACGATCTCCCCCTTTGGAATTAATGGAAACCTTTAACTACACACCCAAAATGATCTTATGCACTACTAACTAGATGATTTCATTCTTTCTTAAGTGGATGTGTCACTCTCCCCTTTTGAAATCAACGGAAAAGGGTGATCCAATCCTCACTGGAACACCATCCAACCGCATCTGACGTAACATATTGATACTAATTGGCAAGGATAATACCAAATGTTTTTTTATGAAAACATGATCAACTAACCACTTGCAAGATAATCATAATTAAAAACAAGAGAATGCATTACCCCTTACAACCAACATGTCTCTAGCAAACACCATGCAATTTATTTTATTGAACATTCTCCCCTTGAACATGTAATGGGGGTTGAAATAATCTTCCCCACATTTTTTTAGAAACACTCTTTTTCTTCCTTTGTGTCCTTTCCACTTGCAAGAGGTTATTCAACTAAACCACTAACTCCATAAGATATATGACCAAATGAAAAACATAATAGTATATGGATTATTAATGATATACATGAGTATAAAAATTAAATACAATATAGAAATAATGAAATCTAAAAGCCCATTCATGGCTGCAACAATAACTCAAACCTCTACATGCATGACTAAGACCAATCCTTGTATGTGAGTCCAAAAAAATGACTCACTTATAGAATGCACAAATACTCACTCTCCCATACATGACTCAACCAAGTGAAATAAGCATAAACATATATGCAACATGGATGAAATATGCTTGCTAATATGCATGCCAACACATATTTTCTCCTACACATGGTCGAACCAAGACTTCTTCCTTGTATGCAAGAGACAAATAACTTTCTCCCATGCATAATAAATACAAGGATTGCACAACCAACTAGACCCTATAATGAAATGAAACAAGATACATGGTGATTCCTTGAACACAAATGGAAAAAATGGATACTCTCTTTGATACATATCAAATGACTCTTGCTCCCAGAAAAGGCTACTCAACCAAACTGACAAATATAAACATGAATATGTAAATAAAGATAAACATGAATATGTTCCTCCACTCATGCTAAAATTTATGGTGTTGCTACAAGAAAATGAGATAAAAACAACATAAACATAACAAGTAAGCCTTAAAACCATATATGTAAGCACAACTACCCTTGATCTCATTATACCTCCAATAGGCAAGTTGATCCTACAGATTTGATCATGCATGTAGGCTCTCAAACACATCATGTTTTTTCTACTGCAAACCATTTGCATCACTTCACCATGCCTCCATATTACTAATATTCATTTCAAGCAACTCATCAAGCTACCATACAGTTGCCATGCTCTCCCCGTAAGGCTATGCACCTCTTATACAATTTTGCAGTATTTTATCAAAATGCATAAGGTGACAATAGACTATTGTAGGGGACAAGCTACTCCTACTCAAAATATAAAGAGGAAGATATTGTCCTCAATATTTTTCTTATTCTCACTCTTACCTTCAACACATACACATTGTATGGGGTCCTGATTCATTTGAATATCACTCTCTTGGACCCTTCTTTCCAGATGCAACATTCCTTGGAGTTGAATATCACTTCCTTAACTACATCAACCATCTAGCTGACACTGATCATGTTATGCTCTAATCCTTTTTACAGTAATACATCAATTGCATTGCTCTTCTTATCACCAATCTTGGCCTTTCCTTTTCCCAATACTTTGGCTAGTGGATTATCTCCAAGAATTAGACAACCAAATTTGGTCTTCTTTAAGGAGAGAATGCTACTCTTGTCCCCTAACATATGATGGGAACAACCACTATATATGTACCATTGGTCATCATGATTAAACATGCGTAAGGAAATAACACACTTCACTTGTTTCTCCTCCTTCTTCTTCCACACTGTAGTAAGATACTTCATTGCATGTGCATTATCCTCTAGTATTCTTCTAGGCCTATTCTAAATGTGCTACTCTTTTTCCCTAATCTTCTTTAAGGTACTAAAAAACTAAAAATATCGAGCCATGTGACCAAAATTGTGACATGCATAACATCTCACATGAATAAAATATGTGGTGAGAGGGTAAAATATTCTACTCATCATGTCAAATCTTTGCCTTCCATACAATGTTCATTTACTCTATGGGCTAGATTTGCAATCAACTACCTTGTGTCCAAGAAAAATACAGGCAAAAAAAAACCATTAAATGAACTAGTATACCTACTAGTTTCTCTCCTTGGCTTCCAAAACTATTCCCGATGCTACTAATTATATATAAACACTTTGCTTTTAAAGTTGGTTGCGCCATGTCCAAAATTTTGACAAATTGTTGAGGGAATTGCTCCCCTAGGGCTTTTGGGTGGAAACCCTAGTAGACTGAAAGTTGTCTAAACAGAGAAACACACATTCACACAGCCATTATGCTATGATAAGCAAATTCTAAAGTAAGAAGGGCGTACCTCAGGTCCTACGTTCGAGAAGTTCCTCAAGGGTCCAAACCCTTCTTCAAGTCCCTTTCGCTCCTTTGTCTTGCAAAACAAACAATTCCAAAGAATGCAGCAGTATGTGGACAAAGACTTATACAAAATTCATCTTTATGTTATAAAAGAAGTAAGTTAGTTATGAACTTTAAACAACCATTCATACATGAAATTCAAACATGAACATCATAAACATAAAGAAGAAGCATATCGGGAACCAAGACGTGTTTCTTTATTATAGACAAATAGAAAGTACAAAAGGAGTAATATCACCTGAGCAACCTTTTGCAGGCTCCAAGCATAGCTTCCTTCCGGATCCGTCCCGCCTCAAGCCTCTAGCATATCTCCTTCCAAGACTCACTCCATGATGCCATAACTAAGGGATGAACATCAAATCACAAGGAAACAAGGGTTTCCTGTAAAAATGGGGGAAGTGCAGAAGGCACAAGGGTCTTCAGACTTGATCAGGGGGAAAATCTCAGTATAATAACATTTCTCTCTCTTCTCTCCTCCTTTAGGCCTTCCCTTTGATGTCTTTTTATACCAATTCCAAAGTAGTTTTCTAGTTAGGAATTGGTTGGGAACAGTTGAGGCCACGGGCACTAACAGGTGATTAGTAGGTAAAACCCGCGATCTCCGCCAGAAAATAAGGAGTTTATATTTTTTTAAGTGTTTTAATACATATACGCGGGTTGGGTATATATGAACCCACGTATACACGCGTTTAACTCAGGGCAATGTCACGTACAGGGAATAAAACACTGTTTTTTAGATTTTGGACTAGGTCTGGAAGGAGGGGTTGCCCTAGGCCATGAGTGCAGCATCACAAACCATAATAGTGAGATTTGGAGCTATAACAGAGGCTCAACCTTCAAACTGTCACCCCGGCTTTGGAGTAAAAGGTGAGTGAAAAAACCCAGAAAATTATCTGCCTCTGAAAAAGAAGGGATAATTAACTAGATAAAAAAACACTCCAAGGTGTACTCATTTAATGATCGAGCCCCAACATCCTAGGTCTAGTAAAGACTTAAAAATTCATCATTACTAGTATCACTTATTACAATTCCCTGCAGGGTGTGGAATCTGGGTACAAGAAAGATGATGAGAAGATAGAAGTAGAGTTAAAAAAAACTCTTTTGAATGATGATATCTTATGGTACAAGTGTCCTCTGGATCATCTTTGGGCATGGAGTCTTCATATAATCATCAAGTGCCACTTTAGTGGTCAACATTTGGCTCCATATGGGGATGCACGCTAGATACAACGTGATAGTTTGCAAGAACCTAGAATCTGCATCCTTCGACAAAATACATATATTAGCAATATCCATTCAAAATATCATCAAATGAAATCAAGTACAGAAATGAAGAAATGGAAATTTATTCTAAGAGCATAAATGATAATTTATTCATTAAATAAAACTAATTAAACAAAAATGACAAGGTATAAGGTTAGAAATATGATATAAAAAGATGCCCCATAACATCAGATGTCCTTAATGAAGTTCATGCTGAGAACCTGAGTACTTTCAAACAAATCCATGGGCTGCTTTTCTAATGTGCCTTGTCCAATTCTGAATATTTGAGGACTTTGATCAATCCCAACACTGTGTTGTAAATGGCCATTAAATTTACCAAAACCTTTCCGCTTTTTTCTTTTCTTCTTAATAGATTGTGATGTTGATGTTGAGGTGATCAAAGTAGACCTTTTTGTTCGATTTTGAAGATGCTCTAATGGAAAATTCAAAGTATCCAATACTTCTTTGACTTTCCTTTGTCCATTCTGCTTATGCTCTGACATGGGTGATGGATCAATATCATAAGTATAAACCTGATTCCCCTCAGTTTCCTTGCTATCCAAGTCTCCATCAATTAGCCATTTTTCAATGGAGTAAAGGACCTCCTCATAATGAGATGAAGATTGCTTCAGTGGATCGGGAGGTTTATGATTTGTTTCTTTGTTCTTTTCCCATTCGTCATTTAACGTAAGTTGGAATTTGTGTACTTGTAATCTTTCCATTTCATCCAACCTATTCTGAAAAGTGACCTGATTAGCCTTCATAACATTTATTTCTTTGGCATGATTCATTTCCATGGTGTTGATTAATTGCACTTGTTTTCCCTTCATGGCGAGCAACTTGTTTTGAATAGAGGTCATCTGATTAGAATGATTGACTTCCATGGCCTTTATTTCTTTTGCATGATTCACGTCCATGGTCCTAATGAATTGAACTTGGCATATCATTAATCATTTGAGTCAACTCCTTGATGAGATCCTTATTATTCTCATTTGCTTTTGCTTTGATCTTTTTTCATCTCCATATTTTTCTATGAACCAATCCATTGCATTTCCATCTAATGAAAGGATGAAAAGTCTCATTTTAACATCATCATAGTTAATATCATGGCACAATTTGTTCACACAAAGGTGGAAATTCCTAAGGTGAGTTTTAGTACTGATGGCATTGTTACCTAGAAAACTAGGCAACTCTTCAATAGCCTCAATGGCTTCATCCGAAATGAAATTCGGATAGCCTGAAATGTTAGTCAAATCACAAGGGGAGAATAAATCATTCATTATGTCATGCCCACTTGAACCTCAAAGAGCAAATGGATACCAGAGAGAGGCTCCTATCCAAGATTAACAAGAAATCTACAAGAAAGCTTCAAGCAGAAATCCTTGCAGAAAATGAAATAAGTGGAGTCGCCACTTGAACAAGAATCTAACTCTAAAATCCAACATGCAAAAACCAAAAGTTAGTTGTATCTCCCAGGTACAAGAAGACTTGTCCCCAACAACGACACCAAAGATGTTGAAATTGTAGCCTACACCTACCTACAAGTCAGTGAGAAAATCCCTCAACCCCACAATGTGTGGTTCGTGGCAGGAAACTCAGAGAAGGGGTTGTCACACCAATCCCGACTCTCTCTGTTTGAGCTATCTCCTAGGTTAGCTAAGGGAGGTGGTCCCTAATGAATATTTAATTTAAAAAGGATGTGAGGTTCTAGGAGAATTGTTAGGGTTAAATATATTATCTATTTAAGATTTATAAGCAAAAAATGATATGAGCAATAACTATCATAAGAAAAGCATGAAATACATAAACAATCAACGCCTTGCAAGTATTTTCTCTTTAAAAAATGAAATTGTATTTTGCTTAAAATGAATTGAAATGTTTTCAATTGAAAGCCAAAATGACCTTGAAAAGTGAAACACTAAATTGTTAGCACAAGGTATTATAAATGCTTTCAAGATGAATTAGTCTACAAATCAAAGCATGGAAACTATCTTGCTCAAAAGGATACAAAAAAAAAATCAAATGTTAGACCAAGATGACAATAAAGTATGTTACAAAAATAATCTACAAAAGGCCAAAGACTATGAGCAAACTCTTCTTTTTTACTAACCATGACTTAGCTCTTTGAAATAGCGAGATATTGATAAACGAAGTACAATATGTAAAAATAATTTTTTCCAAGTTTGATATTTTGATGAAAGAAATAAAAGCTTTAAGAAACTTGAAAGAATCCCTGCAACACACAAATAAGATATAGATGAGACTTTGGAATTCAAAACATGCAGGTTCTCCTTGAGTATTTTTCAAGAATGGGTTGATTCCTCCAAGGATTTCCCCTCACGCTTGAAAAGCTTAACCAAATAATGATTCATCTACAAAACTTCACCACAAATCATTAAGTCGACATGAAATTAAATAAGTGTAGTGGAAAGAATTCCTAGAGATACATCTATTATACACTAGAAGATTTCTTTTCCTAAATAAAATAATTAATTCTTATGCTAATATGAGATAGTTGCATACTAATATAACTTGAAACAAGCATGAAAGAAATAATGACATGAGGAAATAAATAGAAGCATAACAATAAGTCAAGAATTGACCACACATGAAAGGAGAATAACACCATCATGTTTTACACCAAAGACTGTTGTATTATATTGCAAGTAGTGAATACAATCCCACAGAGTCTCCTCAAGCACAATAGCTCGTCTTACATGATACAATGTGAGAGCCCATGGCTTTATTATATAGAGAGTTGCGAGCAAACCCCAATGAAGAGTGACAATTACAAATGGAATTGGATTCAATCCCAATGTAGAAGTGATTAAACAAGTGCTATGAGGTGACAATCCCAAAAAGAAATTCGAATTTTTTGAATGGAGCTTCAATGCCAAGTGTAAAAATCGAATTCTGGCAAGTGGACATCATTTTCTTTTTCCCTTATGTGCCAAATTCGAATTTTATGACAGAATGACAAGTGTATATGGGTGGTAACCCATGTGTGAACAATTTTCCACAAAAATATCCACCAAATATTCTCCCAAATCTTCCCAAATGTGCATTAACTTCACAAATTCGAATTTCCTAATAAGCAACTTTCTCCTTTAATGCCAAAAATTCGATTTTATTTGAGCACATGTCCTTTCCTTGATTTTAGTAGTCCACATCACTTTAACTCCCCCATAATTTTGCACCTCATTTCCACAACATTTAACATGTGTGGATATTTATTTTTCTCCATTTATTTAATTTATGTCTTAATTAATTGTTAGATTTACCACTAAACTTAAGAAAAGTGGGTTTTGAGGGTTCAAAACACATTTTTAACCCATCAAAGTGTGTCATAATAGAAATTTGAGGGTGAGAGGTGTAAATTGCATTACTCATACTCCATACAACTTCTCTAGACATCACTTATTACATTACAAGTACAATTTTATTTGCAGTTTTTGACCTGTGAGAAATCTAAAAAATTAAAAAATGACTATCTAGATCTAACCAAATTCCAAGAATTTTTTTGTGTGATTTAGTATGGCAATATACATCGACTCTAGACACTAAGATGTGTTAGTGGCTCAACCTTCAAACCATCACCCCAGCTTTGGGGTAAAAAGTGAGTGAAAAACCCAAAAAATTATCCGCCTCTGAAAAATAAGGGATAATTAACTAGATAAAAAAAACACTCCAAGGTGTACTCATTTGATGATCGAGCCCCAACATCCTAGGCCTGTTACAGAATCAAAAACTCATCATTACTAGTATCACTTATTACAATTCCCCGCAAGGTGTGGAATCAGGATACAAGAAATATGATGATAAGGTAGAAGTAGAGTTAAAAAACTTTGTTGAATGATGATATATGATGGTACAAGTGTCCTCTGGATCATCCTTGGGCATGGAGTCTTCATATAATCATCAGGCGCCACTCTAGTGGTCAACATGCCTAACCATAGAGTTGACCACAGAGTTTGACCAAGTTTGACCATTGTTTTCATGAGTGTTTTGTGATGACTTTGACCACATTAAAAGGCTGATTTTGATTGGGTATGACCGAGTTGCTTAGAGGACAGTTTGTTGTTTCTTTGACTACTGTTGACTTTTTTGTTGGGGCTATTAACTGCTGCAGAAAATTTCAGATTTGATAGGGTTGCTTTAATCATCATTTGGAAAGTCAACTTTGACTTTATTGTACTCTCTCTCTCTTTGTTGAACATTTGATATAATAATAATAAAAAATTGATTAGAGTATTTTCCCCATGTAGTGTCCTGTCTAGGGTGCTAGACTAGGCTATATTTATTATCGACCAGGATGCGTAGACTTAGAGGCATGCGTCTAAAGTATATAGACTAAAGATTATAGCTAAGTGTTT
>APFE030590378.1:61654-90232 GCA_000404065.3 Pinus taeda | reverse complement strand
ATAAAACTCCTAAATCAATTTTAATTCATTTTAATAACTATAGGACTATTAACTAATCAATTTTCAAGGGATCTAAGAGATATATGATGGAAAGAAGTAGGCAAATGATATGTTTTAGGAGGAAAAAGGATGTCATGGGATGGTACCAACACCCCATCATGGGTTTTTCCTTGGCATTAGCCAAAACTGGCGTTCTCTTGTCTTGGTGTGTCTTATAGATTATACTATTCATGTTTTGTCTAGAGTTACTATCAATTTGATTTATGGTTAATGTGATTTCTGTTGGAAACTAATTTGGAAATTGTCATTGGCTTGCTTAAAGGACATTGAAGTAATTATGCTAACGCATAGAACATACCATTGTTAACTAGAATTAACACCTTGTGAGAAAGACGTATGGCAATATGATAGTGATACTTATAATTGTAATGATATCGATATGATCATGACATAGATATATGATACCTTTAGTGATATGGAGGCCGCCCTATCATAGGTCTTGTGGAGGACTCCTTGATAGACTTGTCTGCTACCATCTTATAAGGATCCTATATGATTCAGTGTTCGCCCTAAGAGGCCTATTGTGATTGTTGTTGAAAGACTTGTGTCTCATTATAGATTCACTCTGGATCTTAGCTGAATATTGATTGACTAATAAAAGAAGAAGAGATGATTATGGATTTCCTCCCTTGTGGGGCTTTTCCCTAGTCTCTGATCAAAATCCTGGTGTCTCTATTGTGCATGTTTTTCTTCTAATATTCCTTACTGTTTCGTTGCATTGTTGATGTTAATGTTCCCTCTATGTATTTATTTATGGGGTGAACACTGAATATAATGTGAAAAATGTTTAAAAATGCAATTATCTACAACAAAGAACTATCTAGCCCTAAAATTAACAATATTATTGTACAAAATTGGCTATAAAAGCTTGTTTGTACTGATAATTAATAGACATGCTAATATGCTAAGACCTGGGAGGTTATCAAGGTAGTAGAAGCTAATGCAAGTGAATTATGTACAATATAGCCAATAACCATGCATATTTGCAAAAAAGAGAACAAAATTGAAAATGCAACTAAAGAATGATGAAGCAACATATCTAGAGGATGCAATGTGGGAGGCAAATCCATTTATTTTGAAACTTTTGATGTAAGAAATTTTTTGTTGTAATTGTATATAATGGTGATGTGCACCAAGGACGATACAAAATCTAAGGAAAGGGGAATGTAATACCTTAGTTTCGATCCCGAATTCAGTGTTTATATACATGATGAATGACTATAATCCAAACAATGTAATTTCTAACTGAACATTAAATATTAATAAATGGCACGTGATCAACTACAGAAGAGAAATACAAAAGAAGGGGGGCTATGACTCCATAAGAGGGGAAAGAGGGGTTTAGAAGGATAAGTAAGGGAACTTAGTCGAGAAGCTAACACAAAGTCTTGTAAAACACAATTATGTCCTTGATCATTAGTTCATTATAGTTTATTGTTTAATTAGCCCTTATGGAGGGATTAGTCCGTGAAGGATACATGGCACCTACATGCCATGCAATTAAATTTCACCTTTACCATGCAAGAAAACAATTATGATTATTATGGTTTTGAAGGTATGGGAGGAAAGGTTGAAGATTACTGTTGTTCAATACTAGAGATATGAACTTGCCAAAAATCAGAAATCACCCTATGCACTATTCTTTGTTTGAAAAATTGAAGAAATTTCCCAAGAATGAACTGATGCGTGAATATTAAATTCGAATTGTGAAATCTAAAGCCACAAAGTTAAAGAGAATTGTGGTTGTACGAAATTATATTTGTTGTAACTAAGGAAATTTTTCTACAGTTAATTTCATAAAATCCCATAAATGAAATTCCTGGCCACCCCATGATAGCACCCTAGAGGGAAGTGGGATAGTTTGAAGGATTCATGTGCGAAAGAGGGGATCTCATTTCTTGGGTTGTGCTAGTTGATGGAAAATTTTTGTGGTTTAAGAATTGTTGTAGGTGCAATTAGTAACTATAAAACTGGGAATTGGGCTATGAAAAGTGAAATTAGAGCCAATCATAGGAAGAGTGTGTTCCTTGTGGATTCATACCTCCAACTCAATGGTGGCCTTTATTGCAAAGAGAATTGGTGCATCAAGGACCTATGATTTGGTGGAATGTCCCTCATCTATAGCTATTTGTTGGACAATTTCAGGCAGATAAGCATTCCTAAATGTATCTATGGATTGCGTTGAATTTAACAATGAAATGTTATGACTATGTCAAAGCCAATATATTTTCCAGTTTGTTCATCTAAATGCTTGTGTTAACTTACATTTATGAATTATGGTATCATGAATAATTAAATGGTTACTTTTATGTTGCATAGTCCTATAGTATTGTGCCAACTCATTGTAAATAGTTAATAACAAAACAATGACTTCGACTCCTTAGTGGATGATTTGAATTTGGGTAGTTAACAAAGGTACCCCATTTCCTCACAATGCACAAAAAGTATTGGGTACATTACATAGTGAATTCACTTTTCTTATCCACTGAAACCCTCTAGCAAATTTTCTCATTCAGCTCCTATTTCCATTTCTGATAACACATTTACAATGGTCAATTTCTATCATGATTGTATTCAATGTGATGGCACTATTAAATTTTGGACCCTTGCACTTTTTTATTCCCATCAAATGGCATTATGACATTTTTTCCTTGGATGTGGTAGTTAGATCAACTAGCTTTCTAGGCTTTACCACCCTAGAGACTAGTGTTGGTAAAGCCTACCCTAGTAACCTAATTACAAAAAGAAAAACATACACACATTATCTCATCTGCATAACTCTAAGGGTTAGTTCAAGTGGTCATGAGCTAGAGGTGAGATCTCTCCTCTAAAGTTGGAGAGGTTACATGTTCCACTCTCTTGATGTCCATGGGGTTAGGCTCCATAATTAGGGAAGACAATTTACACCATTTACCATGTATGGATTATGGGGAATTACTCAAAGAGTTTTTCATGAGGCTGTCCTTAGACAAAAAGGATGATCTCATTTGTATATTGATAATTATTAATATTGTTTAATTAATTTAACTCAAGTGGTTGAGTGTGGATTATGGGGAAGTACTCAAAGAGTTTTTCATGAGGTTTTCTTTGGACAATTTTTTTTTATCTCATTTGCATATTGATAATTATTAATATTGTTTAATTACATTAACTCAAGTGGTTGAGTGATTTGAACTCCATGTAGAAAACCTAGGGATCAATTATGTAGATGGCTACTTCTATTGCATACCTCACTTAATGTCTCCACGAGGTAAAATTCCATGATCAATACTGATTGGTTTATACTGATACTTTCTATGAAATGCAAAAAATACAACAAGATTTCGAGCAATAATTTCTTTAGAAAAAGGATAGACATGGAAACATTCCCTTTCAAAAAATACACATCACACAATGTTAAGATTTTAGGCACAAGACACTGACCAAGAAGTCAAGACAATTGGCCTTCTTGCAGTTAGATCAGGAATAGTATGAAAATACACGAATATTCAATGTAACAAAAAAGGACAATTGCCCTTCTTGCAATTAGGTCAGGAATGGTATAAAAAATACACTAATATTCAATTTAAGAGAAAAGGGTATTATATAGCACACCTGGTGGCCAAAACAGATGCCCAGAACCTTCTTGTGCCTGTCATACAAGTAGTTGATAACATCACAGAGCTTCTGGATCCATTCATTGTTGTCATGGGCATTAGCACTGCTACCAGTTATAAGAAAGCCATCGTAGCTATCCAATTCCTTCTGTGATGGGAATTTCCCATCGATGACTGCATAGATGTCCCAGACCTCCCCTGGGTCCTTGATCAGATTCACCAACATTTCTCCATAGCCGCCATATTTGGTCTCTATGTATTCAGTAGCGTGTCCTACCTTGAAGATAGCAAAACGTTTTGGGATGCCAGCCATCGTGGTTGCGAGAGTTTTCCGAATTCTATGAAGGTGCCACCCTTTGAGTAAGAGTGGTGATCACTAAATATCACCTTTCAAAGCGTAATGATTAGTAAATATTATTGTATGGCTTAACGACAATAAGAACTAGAAAGACCAACTTCTAAGGATTAAAATCACAAGTTGCGTAAAAGATTTGAAGGCATCGAATAGGACATGGACACCAGGTAATGCTTGGAATACAAATTTACAAGTATTGTGTTAAGAATGTTCGAATTCATTAGAAGATGGTTGGTTTTTCTATAAAATATTCATATTAATATATAAAAATTAAGAGTGGATATTTATCTCCAAAATTGTTATATCGTGTTTGTCTTTTTAATTACATTGATTAATAATTTAAAAAAACTTATATGAAGTGATTTGTGTGTTTTTTTTACATATGGTATTGATAAGCAATGATATTGGCCTACGATTTTTTTTCCAAAGGAAAAGAACACTAGATTCTATTATATAAAATACCAATACATATGGCATGGACATATATCCAAAATAAGTTCAAATATTTTATTGCTTGCTAAGTATAGGCCTTCAACCTTATGCTTCATTTGATTACAACTAATGACCACCATTTTTACTAGTATATATGAAAAGAGAGATGGTGGCAAATACTGCCAAAAAATACACAAAATGGTCCACATAACACAATAAAAAAGCTCCAGGGATAATCATCCCAAGTTTCTAATTACTCAATATTGACAAACCCTTCATCAGTGATCACATTACCCTCTTTCTATTGGTATTGGATAATGCCACGAGCAACATTCAAACCTTTCTTCGATAAGGAGTCAATGGGCTCATTCCAATATCTGAAGATATGCGAGAATGTGATTTGCATTAATGACTCCATCAAAATAAAGATGCGCTCCAGCCAATTGGACAGGGAGGTACTAGAGAAGACAATAAAACCATTTATCGTCTCTGTAATGACTTTACAATTCCCATATATCGCAATATGACGAATATGAATATGTTGTGCAAAGTGCAGCAATCCCCAAAGAGCTAATAATTCAGCGGAAGTATTGGAACCAATGTTGCGAACATCTTGATAACATCCCGATTTTATCTCGAAATCACGATTTTTTGGCCTAGCAAATGTTTGCCAATTTTACCAATATTTTGATGGTATCTTGATTTTGCCGATGTTTTACCAAATTTTATAGATATTTTCCGGATTTTTACGATTTTTTGGTTTTCCGAATGCTTCCTGATTTTATCCTGATGCCAATGTTCGCAACATTGATTACAACTAGCATCATTGTTTCATTGAAGTAGGTATATGGTATGGGGATTGATCCAAGTCACAGCTCCACATCCACATTTTCAGGCTTGGGCAACCCCGTCGAAGAAACTTTTTGGAAAAGGAAACTGAAATGGTGGTTCATTGTGCTTGGACAGACATGTAGCTAGAGAAGAGTTGCATGAAGATTCTAACCAAACAATAATGTGTGAACAAACTCTATATAAGAGTGGAGCAATATTGTCAAATATCGTCCGGTTCCTCGATTTTCAAATCTCCCAAAAAGTAAAGAAAGGGAGAGTTTTGTTCTTTCCTTTCCAACTTCCCTCTAGGAAAAGTAAGAGATGAGCTAGGAGAAGAATGACATAGCAGGAACTCGAAAATGTGCAATAAGATAACCCTATACAATCTTAGAAAAAAGACATAGTAAGAATAAGTGTTTAGCACTTTCATAAGAACGAACACCAACTAACAAAACCTCTTTACTGAACCTAAAAATCTCCATAATAAAATAAAAATAAATATTTTAATACTTATTAAAAACAATACATAACCCCTGGATGCAGGTGCTTAAGGCTGAAATTAAAGTGATGGGACAGGCGAGCAGTGATGGCCACCTGCCCGCCATGCGCAGAAGCGCTGTGTCCACATGGGGGAAGGGACACTCTCGACGGCGCAGGTTCAAGAACAAAAGACTGCAGCAGAGGGGCATTAACGCTCGGTTCGTCCTCTTAAACTGCAAACGCTGCTGTTCCACGCTGCCATTACCTCCAGGCAGCTGGTTCTTTTTGACAGTTTGATTGTAATTGTACTCTGGTTTTGTATATAATAAAATAGTTTTACCGAGAAAAAAAAAAACAATACATAACAATTATAAAAATTATATAAACAAGTTCAAGTTTATTTATATATTAACATGGGTTACATGAGATCAATAAATTATAAAAATAATTTATGGAAATTTTTGTGTTGAGGGGAGATAGGCTTGTGTCTATATATTCTAGAAAAATGTATAATTTCCAACCTAAATTTGACTAATATAATAAAATGAAATTTTAACATCAAAAAACGAGATATCATTCACTAGTCGATGTAATATATCGATGTCATTTCCCTTTAAAAAAAAACAAAATATCGTGACACACATCCTTATTATATCGTGGATATATATGTCATTTACCTATTAAAAAAAATTATATCATGACACACATCCTTACTATATCGTGGATATATAGATTTCTTATTATTTTTAGATATAGTCCACGAGTCGATGTAATAGGATACACACACATCCTTATATCGTGGATATATAAATTCCTTATTATTTTTATATAATACTATTTATTTTATTCTGGTTAAATAAAATAATTTATTATATAAATTCTTTATTAATTTTATAAATAATATTTATTTTATTTTTATAAATAAAAATAATTTATTATATTTTTGAAGGGTATATTGTAAGTGTATTTATTTTTGGTAAAAATGTTTTGATTTTTTAATATTTTTTTAATTTTTAAAAATTATTTCTAAAGTTTATTAAATTTCCGGTAAAATTAAAATACTAATTTTTTTTTTTTTAATTGAAAATTATTTTTTTAATTTTTATTTTTTTATTGGTGGATGATGATGGTGGTGGTTAACGTCTACTGAGACCAAACTTTGGTCTATCGGACCTAAAGAAATGAATTATTTAGTTTGATTTAAGATTGTATTCCTATGCTCAAAAAGCTTGGAGAGAAGCCTTCCGAGCTCACTGTAATTTTGACAACGTAAAAGGCTAGGAAGGTCAATATTGCAATAAAGATTTTGAAACTAAGATCTAATGTGGTTGTACGCGGGGCACTCTAAGAGGAAGTGATTTTCATCCTCGATGTTCGTATTCTCACAGAGATGGCAGAACCTTTCCATCCATGGTGTTTTAAGAAATGCCCAACCACCCGTTTCACTATGGAGCTCATGAGAGTTCGTTATAATCTTGGCTATATTAATTTTCTTCTTTGAGCTAGTTAAAACAGAGAGATACTTTTGATCTTTCGTTCTTATCTTTGCTATATTAATTTTCTTCTTTGAGCTAGTTAAAACAGAGAGATACTTTTGATCTTCTAGGGTGGGGTTGATGAATTCCTTATAATATCAAATTTTCAAAATTAAAAATTGTTAAAAAAAAAAAATTATCAATTTTTTTCCAAATTTATAGTAATCAATATTTTATTTCCCCCCCAAAAAATTGTCATTACTTTTCGAGCTTTTTCTAACCATGGAAACTAACCAATTTAATTTTTTATTTTAATATACTAAACATTATAATTTTTTATATATAGATATTTATTAGATATAATTCTTTTGCCACGTTTTGATTAAGATGACACATGATACTTCATATTAATTTGATTTTTTTGACATAGAAATTCTACCATAGATTATTTATTTACCCCTGAATTAAGATGGGTATAACTTCAACATTAAATAGTTTGTTACAATAATTAGTATATATATATATATTATATATCCCCAGTTATAAATTGCCATTACTTTTTGAGCTTTACTAACCATGGAAACTAACCAATTTAATGTTTATTTTAATATACTAAACATTATATTTTTTTTATATTAGATATTTTTACATATTGATTAGTTGCCACGGATTAAGATGACACCAAAATACTTCATATTAATTTGATTTTTTTTTGACGTAAAATTCTACCATAGATTATTTATTACTCCTAAAATTTAAGATGATATAAATAAATAGTTTGTTACTATATATATATATATATATATATATATAGTATATATATATATATATATAAGGGGTACAAACCCCTTGGAAGAAACGTGGTTCATATATCATCATTTTACATCATGGTTGCGTCATCTGACGACAACGTATTGTGTCGCATCTGCGATTGGAACCCGGGTGGGGAGGTTATTATTAAACCCTCCCAACCACCTGAGATAACATCCATTGACACACACACACACATATACTAGACATTGTAATTTCTCCTTCTTATTTGGTCCCATGAGCTAAATATGGAATAAAATGTGTTGCCACGAACCCACGTTAATATGCCTAAGTAAAAACAAAAAACAAAACAAAAGACAAAAACAAAATAAAATATACAATAGTCAATTTATTACTTTACACACCCTAATGGTGCAGACTCATAATAAAGGAAAATTTCTTTTTCTTTTTACTTTGTAAAAACATTATTATGCAATTTTGATTGCTTTATATTCGTATGATATAACCCTTTCGGTATCACATAATTCTTCTGTCATGTAAATATCTGAGCACATAGTATTAAAGTATCTTTCGGTACCATTCAACTTACAATCATTTAATTTTCTGAGCATCCAACATTATGGTTTGACTATTATTCATTTGACTCAAATTTGGGCATTAAAATACCTTAAGCTCTAACTATAAGGTTATGGTTGCCCCTAGGTTTAGCAGTAACAAGGTTCCGGAGCTTTCAGAGTGTTGCACAGTTGTCCATCTTGACCTCGGTATGAGTTCCTCATCCACGACACTCCTAAGGGCGTACACATCGGATGGTGGAAATAGAGTCTCGTCTCCCTATGGTCTCCAACTGCAACATTCCCTTGGCATTTAGTCCAAAGCTCCAAGTCCTTCGCATAGGTAGGGTTTACACTTACCGCTTTCCTCTGGCTTCCATAATTGACTGTTGTGATGAATTTCAAGATTCTTCTCCCTTCTACAGGTTTTCCAGATTCCTTGCCTAGCTCTCATCTATGGAAGGTGGCGACTAAACGGCTAATCAATCACAGGTATAGAGTTACGCTCTCAATGAATATGCTTATCTGCTTTCTCTGTTAAGTTTCCTGTTCTGATTTTGCTATATTTCTTGCTTAGGTACTATTAGAGGTTTTCATCACCCTTTCTTGTCTGGAATGAATGTTGGGGTTCAAGTCTGCCATTTGGTATGCTGAGCCTTACAAACTACAGCCATGCTTGGTTTCCGGGTAATGTGCGTCGCTCAAGCTTTGATACCCTCTTGGGGTTTAGTGTTAGATGAGAGGGTTAATTATTCCATCTGAATCTTCAGTTGAAACTAGTAATTCTGGCTTGTAATATTCTTAAGCTTGCTTTTCTTGTATTGAATGGACTCTTGTTGTAATGAAAACTATCTTTCCGACATTATTGGTTCACACTAGTCTTTCAAGGGTTGTTTCTCTCTATATATATTTTTTAAATTTTGGTCCAGCTGGGTCTTTCGACACCGACTTATTTCTCAGTTTCTCCTGGGTGTTAGGCTATGGTTTAACCGTGGGGATTACCCAGAAATTATTATGTTTATGAGGGTAATTCCCTGCCTTACTGTGACGAAACCCTCGAGAATATGAACAGACTTTTTATTAATCCAAATGATTATGGTTCTTCGGATTGTATAGTTATTTTGCTACAAGGCATTTCCTCCTGTATATTAACAGTGCTGAGGGTTTTAAAGGTTTTGTTAATGATAATTCTGACAGTTAATTGATACTTTGCAATTCGTATTCGTTTAGAGATATAATGGTTACCTAGTATGTGTTAAAAGTAGTAATTAGAGTGGTTCTTGTCTTTTCTTTGTGATAGAACTGTAACCTAATTCTCTATTTTTAATCCTATTCATTCTTGCGATTATGTTTACAATGTAATAATTTAAGTTGTATAAACTATATGTTGTGTAAGGTTTGTTTCCGTTAAAAAAAATTACTAATCGCACGCTTTTAGTTTCCTTTACTCTCTTTCCCTGAAGGGACTAATTCTTGAGTTTGTTATCCTTTTATGTTTATCAGTTAAATTTCCTGCAATCCCTTTTTAAAGGATTTATATTGTGCTTTAATTCTCTTAAATGAATTTGTAAATCTTTTCTTTATACAGTGTATTAATAATAAATCTTCTAGTAAGACAACAAGCCTTTATTTCAATCCAGTACATTAAATCTTTCAGCTATAAAGTAAACCTTTTACATATACATCACACGGATATACTTATCTGAATATTCGCTAAATTCCTGTCGTCTGCTTCGTACCAGACCTTAAATCACTTGTCGATTTCCTCCCAACCGTGATACCAGCTATACCAACCTGAGTCTCCCCCCGAGTTGTTCCTCACATGCAAGATATTTTGTTTAAGACTATCAATCTTAACATGCCACAACTATCTATTCCTAACCAGACTTAGCTTCATGAACTGCACTGACATATCAGCATGGTATTCCCATTCTCAGTTCAACCTTTCTTTTTCTTGATCTTAGGTACGCTTACCCTCTTGATCTCTTCCTTGAGAATTAATATTTAAGGAAGTAGTTAGGGATAGGTAACCGCCTACCCTAACTACCTGACATGTGAGAAATACATGATTGTCATCATTACGACATTTCACTTCATGCATAGCTTAATCAAAATAAATATATGTATAAAATTATAATACTATTTAGTTTGTTTAACTGCAGTAATTAAATATTTACAATTACTGGGGACATCACATCTTCCCCCCCTAAGATTAAACATCGTCCCGATGTTTCTCTACTGCAAATAGATTTGGAAAAGCCTCCCTCGTAACCTGTTTGTCTTCCTAGGTGGCCTCCTCTAGCCCAAAGTGTTGCCATTGGACTTTAACTTGGGTGATAACTCGTCTCCTACAACATTACTTCTCTCTAATCAAGTATACCCAGGGTTTCGACCAAGAACTCGCCTTTCGGTTCGTCCTATACACAGTATGAAAAATTTTAGTCAGCCCTTGCAATTTATTTATAATGTACTATGTTCCTTAGGAATCATCTAAATTACTTGTCTATCCTTCCAATTTATTATATGGTTAGGATCATGTATATATATTTTTAACACAGAAACATGAAAAACATTATGCACACGTATGTGGCTGGGAAAAGCAAGTTGATAAGCCACTAGTCCAATTCGAGCCCGGATTTGGAAAGGACCACAAAATTGGGGTGCTAATTTAGCACACCCACCCCATTTCAGGGTACTCTTCTTGGCTCGCACACGAATTTAAACATGATCTCCAACTTGAAATTCCCGAAAACTTCTCTTCCGGTCAACAAAATTCTTTTGTTGGTCCTGAGCGGTCTTTAAATTGGAGCGTACTTTTTAAACCATATCTTCCATTTCTTTTAACATGTCAGGTCCCAGCATTAATTTATCTTCTGGGTCGCCCCAACTCAAGGGTGTCCTGTACTTGCATCCGTATAATACTTCAAACAGATTCATTTTCAAAGACGTATGGTAACTGTTGTTGTAAGCAAACTCCACTAAATGTATATAATCCTCCCATTTAGATGGTTGTTGCATTACATAAGTTTGCAACATATCTTCAACTATTTGATTCACTCACTCAGTCTGCTCGCCCGTTCGAGGGTGATAGGAAGTGCTAAAATGTAGTTGCATGCCTAAACCTCCAAATAAGGCCTTCCAAAAAACTGATGTAAATTTTACATCATGGTCGAAAATTATAACCTTTTGTATTTCATATAATCTAAAAATAGTTTTCATGAATATGTTAGCAATTTGAACAACCTTGAAAGTAGACTATATTGATATGAAGTGAGAAGACTTTCTCAACTTATCTATTACCACCATTATTGAGTCATTCTGCTTTTTAGACTTAGGTAGTACTGCAATAAAGTTGATGGCAATAGTTTCCCACTTCCATTTCGAAATAGACAATGGGTGGAGTAGTCCAGCTGGGTGCTGGTGTTCTTCTTTCACTTGTTGACACTTCAAACAACGAGCCAAATATTCAGTGAATTCTTTCTTCATACTAGGCCAAAAATATTCCTTTCTAAGTGCAGTGATTAATTTCTGATATTCGGGATGGCCTGCATAAGGAATTTTAAGATATTCATCTAAAATCAATTATTTAATATTTTTCTAGTTAGGCACATACATTACTCCTCTATAAATTAGTATACCTTCTTGATTTACCTCATACCCCAATTGTTGTTCATTGCTATTCATATTTTTAGCTTGCTTCCATAAAAATTTATATTCAGGATCTTGTATTGCTGCTTCTTTAATCTACTCTTTAAAAGTGGTATGCACTTCACTAAAAGAGACTTCATAAATACAATTTACTTTCCAACTTAAGGCATCTGTGACTCGGTTCTCCTTTCCTTTCAAGTGCTATATTTCAAAGTCAAATTCACTGAGGAAAGCAACCCAATGGGCTTGCCTAACATTCAAAGTGGGATGCTTAAAATAGTTATTTAAACTATGATGATCTGACATTAATAATAATTTCTTACCCATCAAGTTGTGTCGCCACATCTTTAACGCGTGAATTACTACTGTTAGCTCCAAATCATAGGTCGAATACTTTAGTTCATGCTCCTTAATTTTCTGAGACTCATAGGTGATAATGTTTCCCTCCTGAATTAGTATGCCACCTACACCTTTCTTGCTGGCATATGTACAAACCACATAATCTTTATTCGGGTCTGCAATTCTCAAAATGGGTGCGGCGGTAAGTAAATGTTTAAGCTAGTCAAAACTCTTTTGACAATCCATGGTCCAATTAAAACTTTTTCCTTTCTTTTGCGAGGTAATGGGATATGCCACTCGGGAAAAGCCTTTAAAAAATCACCTATGGTATCCGGCCAGACCCATAAATGATCTTATATCAGCCATGTTCTTTGGCACTGGCCATTCCATTATAGTTTTTATTTTCTCTGGATCCACAACAATTCCATCCTTGGTGATAATATGTCCTAGATACTGGATCTTCTCTTTAAAGAAATCACATTTGCTATACTTGGCGTACAACTGATGCTCCCTCAAGGTTTGCAGGATAATACGTAGGTGCTCTTTATGTTCTTCTATATTCTAAGAGTAGATTAATATATCATCAATAAAAATCAATACAAACTTATCCAAATATTGATGAAAAACACTATTCATTAGACACATAAAGGTTGCGGGAGAATTAGTTAGCCTGAAGGGTAATACAACGAACTCGTAATGCCCATAGCAAGTTCTAAAGGTTTTTTTGGATAATATTCTTCCTTTACACTAATCTGATGGTAACTCGAGCGAAGGTCAATCTTTGAAAACACAGTCGCTCCCTTCACTTGGTCAAACAATTCATCAATACGAGGCAAAGGGTATTTATTCTTGACTGTCAATTTATTTAGTTGTCGATAATCCATGCACATTTGCAAGGTTCCATCCTTCTTCTTAACGAAAAGCACCGGAGCTCCCCAAGGTGATACACTTGGGCAGATATATTTTTTATCAAGCAGTTCTTGTAGCTGCATTTTTAATTTTGTTAATTCTGGTATGCTCATGCGATAAGGAGCTCGGGTTATTGGGGCAGCTCCCGGGATAAACTCAATGGTAAAATCTATATCCCTATTTGGAGGCAGTCCCAAAATTTCTTCAGGAAATATGTCCGGAAAGTTTTGTACCACAGGTATATTTTCTAAAGAAACAAATTTTTCCTTTGAATTAGTATACCTTACCTATATTGCATAAATTCGACATCATTTTCTGATACATTTTTCTAATTGAGAGGTTGTTACTGGTCTTAATTTCAGTGGTCTTAGTATACCCTAAATTTCCTTCCTTATTCCTTCTTTATCCATGTAGTTAATAGTTTTGTCTTTACAGTTAATGAGGGACCAACGTTTCTCCAACCAGACCATACTTATTAGGACATCGTATGATCCTAAAGGTAAGACATTCAAGTATTCCATAATAGGCTGACCTACTAGCTTTAAAGGGAAATTACTGACCTTAGCCAACACCCTTCTCTTTTCTCCCGTGGTGAGTTGTACTAACCAAGGTTTCTTAAACTTGACAGCTTGTAAGCAACATTGTTCAACCACTTTGGGACTAATATAACTCAAAGTAGCTCCTGGATCAATCAAAATAGATATAGTTCGGTTGAAGATTTTACCTTCGAATTCCACCATTGTTGGTTGGTATTTTGCCTGATGATATTCAAGGGCAACGTTGATTTTAGGAATACTCCTTGCCACTTCTCCCATAGTTGATGCTTCTTGAATCTACACAACTTGATCAACTCCCTTACGATACAAACAATTTTTGACATAGTGTGGTCCTCCACATCCCCAGCACTGTATTGGAGGTCTAGCCGCTATTTCCACTTCACTTCTACCATATTGCGCATTTGTCTTGGACTCACTTGAAAATTTGAATCTAGGCTGATTTATGTTCATATTTCTGTTTGGTTGACCTTTATGGGGTCCTTTGTTGACAATAGTCTTATTCCCTTTGCTGCTAGAGGTAAACTTAATTCCCTTTTTATTAGTCCATCTCTTTCCTCCATCTCCCTTTTTCCTATTTTGTCGATAGCATAGACGAACCTTTTGTATAACTTCATCCATGGTCTTTGGATTGTCGAATTCGAGATGCTCTTTCATGAACAACGACAAACTGTTGATAAATCTATGCACTTTTTCTTTTTCTTCCCGTATGTAGGGGACATATCATAGCAAGGATGTGAATTTCATTATGAATTCGTCCATAGACAACTGACCCAGTCGAAGGTCATGAAACTCTTTTTCCTTCTCATCGTAAAATATTTCTCCTTAAAATACTTTTGAAAATTTTCCCAAGTTATGTTCTACTCATTTACTCCACGTACCATTTTCACCTCCTCCCACCATAAGGTGGCTTTTCCTTGCAGCTGAAACATGGCTAAGTGAGCCTTTAGATTGTGATTATATTCATACAACTAAAAATACCTATTAATATTGATAAGCCAGGCTTTAGAAGCCTCCTCTTATTCACCATCAAAGAGGGGAGGTTTTATTTTTGGAAATTCTCCTTGTAACTCAATTTTCTGTCGTTTCTGTGTTTTGTGATCTAATACATTGTCAGAATCTTCCTCTTGATTGTTTTCGTCACCTTCTGTTTCTAGATTCTCAGTTCTGAATCCTTGATCGCCAATCATGTTTCCGTGTTTAGGACTGGGAATTGGTTGTTGCTGATTCTGTCTATCAGAAAAACTCTTCATGATCTTCTCCTATCCCTGCATCATCCTTTCATTGTCTTCCCATAACCTATCCATCTCATCCTTTAGCTCTTTTACAGTTTCCAAAATGGCAGTGTTAGTAATGCATGGCTCCTCCCCCAACTGTACCCACACCTCGGGATTGGCTTCTGGAAAGGATGCTGGTCCTGTTCCTGTCATGGGTCTGTGTGGTGTAAATATAGACCTCCTCATGTTGGCTGCTTTTCTTTCTCTGTGCACATCACAAATGTTGTTATTCATTCATTCTCTAAAGATATTAGCTTTGCAACCTGAGCGCTCTGATACCACTTGTCACAAACCCACGTTAATATGCCTATGTAAAACACAAAACAAAAGACAAAAACAAATAAAATATAAGATAGTCAATTTATTACTTTACACACCAAAATGGTGCAGACTCATAATAAAGGAACATTTCTTTTCCTTTTTACTTTGTAAAAACATTTTAATGCAATTTTGATTTCTTTATATCTATATGATGTAACCCTTTCGGTATCACACAATTCTTCTGTCATGTAAATATTTGAGCACATAGTATTAAAGCATCTTTCAGTACCATTCAACTTACAGTCATTTAATTTTATGAGCATCCAACATTATGGTTCGACTATTATTCGTTTGACTCGACTTTGGGCATTAAAATACCTTAAGCTCTAACTGTAAGGTTATGGTTGCCCCTAGGTTTAGCGGTAACAAGGTTCTGGAGCTTTCATAGTGTTGCACAACTATCCGTATTGGCCTCGATATGAGTTCCTCATCCACAACACTCCTGAGGGTGTACACATTAAACAGTGGAATTACTTCTCCCTATGGTCTCCAGCTCCAACATTCCCTTGGCATTTTACCATTTTCGTCAGGGGTAATCATCTTTAGTCTAGAGCTCCATGTCCTTCGCCGAGATAGGGTTTACACTTACCGCTTTCCTATGGCTTCCATAATTGACTATTGTGACGAATTTCAGGGTTCTGCTCCCTTCTACAGGTTTTCCGGATTCCTTTCCTAGGTCTCATCTCCGGAAGGTAGCGACTAATCAGCTAATCAATCCTAGGTATAGAGTTACACTCTCAATGAATATGCTTATATGCTTTCTCTGTTAAGTTTCCTGTTATGATTTTGCTCTATTTCTTGCTTAGGTACTGCTGGAGGGTTTCATCACCCTTTCTTATCTGGAATGAATGTTGGGGTTCAAGTTTTCCATTTGGTATATCGAGCCTCGCAGACTACAACCATACTTGGTTGTCGGGTAATGTGCATCGCTCAAGCTATGATACCCTCTTGGGGTTTAGTGTTAGATGAGAGGGTTAATTATTCCATCTGAATCTTCAGTTGAAACTAGTAATTCCGGCTTGTAATATTCTTAAGCTCACTTTTCTTGTATTGAATGGACTCTTGTTGTAATGAAAACTATTTTGTTGGCATTACTGGTTCAAACTAGTCTTTCAAGAGTTGTTTCTCTATATTTTTTTTTATAAATTTTGGTCCAACTGGGTCTTTCGACACTGAATTATTTCTCGATTTCTCCTAGATGTTAGGCCATGGTTTAACCACGTGGATTACCTAGAGATTATTATGTTTATGAGGGTAATTCTCTGCCTTACTGTGACGAAACCCTCGAGAATATGAATAGACTGTTTCTTAACCCAAATGATTCTTGTTCTTCAGATTGTACATTTATTTTGCTACAAGGCATTTCCTCATGTATATTAACAGTGCGGAGGGTTTTAAAGGTCTTGTTAATGAAAATTATGACAGTTAATTGTTACTTTGCAATTTGTATTTCTATAGATATAATGGTTACCTAGTATGTGTTAAAAGAATTAATTAGAGTGGTTCTTGTCTTTTCTCTATGATAGAACTGTAACCTAATTCTCTATTCGGAATCCTATTCATTCTTGCGATTCTGTTTACAATGTAACAATTTAATCTGTATAAACTATATGCTCTGTATGGTTTTGCTTCCGTTAAAAACAGTTACTAATCGTACGCTTTTAGTTTCCTTTACTCTCTTTCCCTGAAGGGACTAATTCTTGAGTTTGTTTTCCTTTTATGTTTATAAGTTAAATTTCCTGCAATCCCTTTTTAAAGGATTTATATTGTACTTTAATTCTCTTCAAAAAAATTGTAAATATTTTCTTTATACATTATATTAATAATAAATCTTCTAGTAAGACAACAAGCGTTTTTTTCAGTTCAGTACATTAAATCTTTCATCTATAAAGTAGACCTTCTGCCTATACAACACAAGGATATACTTATCTGAAAATTCGCTAAATTCTTGTCGTCTTCTTAATACCAGACCTTAAATCACTTGTCGATTTCCTCCCAACTATGAGACCAATTATTCCAGCCTGAGTCTCCCCTCGAGATGTTCCACACATGCAGGATATTTTCTTTAAGATTATCAATCTTAACATGCCACAGCTATCTGGTCCTAACCAAACTTAGCTTCATGAACCCAACTAACATATCAACACGGTATTCCCATTTTCAGCTCAACCTTTCTTTTTCTTGATCTCAGGTACGCATACCCTCTTGATCTCTTCCTTGAGAATAAATCTTCAAGGAAGTATTTAGGGATAAGTAATCACCTACCCTAGCTACCTGACATGTGAAGAAATACATGATTTTCATCATTATGACATTACACTTCCTACATAGCTTAATCAAAATAAATAAATATATAAACTTATAATATTTATACAATGTGTTTAATTGTAGTAATTAAATATTTAGAATTACTGGGGACATCACATGTGCACAATAACATTTCAATAAAATATTAACTTTTGTAACAAACGATGATGTTGGAGCTAATATTTCATCCAAATTTATCTACGCACCTATCTCTATTTTTGTCCAAGGTTATCTAGTGCACTAATTACTTTTCTTACTTCCTTCTTCTTATTCAAATGTGTTTCATTATTATATTTATGAATTTGTTTAAGCATTCAATAATTGCTATCGATTATTTTTTGCATAAGAGGCAGGTACTAACCAAAAACACTACATATTATACTTGTTTTAGTTTTGGATTTACTAAAAAAGCTATAATTTTTTAATGTAAAATTGAAAAAAATATATTTGTAACTTAATAAATTTGATTCTTTCTCTAACTTGATAAATTTAAAGTTAACCCATTTCCCTATCAAAGATGATTATATCATGACACATAAATCCTTATTATATTGTGGATATATAAATTCCTTATTTATCTTATTCTTGTTAAATAAAACAATTTATTTTAATTTTGGATTTATCAAAAAAATTATAATAGATTTATTGTATTTTTTTAAAAGTATTTTTAATTAGATTGTCTTTAGTGCCATTTTTGTATTTTAAATTTGATTCTTTCTATAACTTGATAAATCTAAATTTAAAATGAATTCAGTTGAATATTAATATATTATTTGTTTATATAAATTTTACATTTTTTATATATAAAAGTATTGTAGATTCTTAATTAATCTCTACTTTCTAAGTCCCATAGACCTAATTGGTCTTAGTAGACATTAATCATCATCATCATCATCATCATATAATAATATATATATTATCATATCTATATATATTATTGAAATAATATGGTAAAAAAATCTTTCACGGTGTGTTGATATTGGATAGTGGTGATGGGTGCTCTGTTAAGACCTCCTTTATATTATATGTAATATATCTATATTTATATATATATAATAGTGCACTAATTACTTTGGTTACTTCCTTCTTCGTATTCAAATGTGTTTCATTATTAGATTTATGAATTTGTTTAAGCATTCAATAATTGCTATCAATTGTTTTTTGCATAAAAGGCAAGTACTAACCACCAACACTACATATTATACTTGTTTTAGTTTTCGATTTATTAAAAAAACTATAATTTTTTAACCTCAAATTGAAAAAAAAAAAATTTGTAACTTTATAAATTTGATTCTTTCTCTAACTTGATAAATTTAAAGTTAACCCATTTCCCTATCAAAGATGATTATATCGTGACACACAAATCCTTATTATATTGTGGATATATAAATTCCTTATTTATCTTATTCTTGTTAAATATAAAAATTTATTTTTAATTTTGGACTATAAAAAAATATAATTTTTTTTAATGTAATTAAAAAAAAATATTTTTAACTGGAGTTGTCTTTAGTGCAACTTTTTTGCAATTTTATAAATTGATTCTTTCTATAACTTGAATAAATCTAAAATTAAAGATGTTCATGTTGAATATTAATAAAATTATTTATGTTAATATAAATTTTACATTTTATATATAGAAGATATGTAGAATCTCAATTAATCTCCTACTTTCTAAGGTCCAATAGACCATATTGGTCTTAGTAGACATTAATCATCATCATCATCATATATATATATAGTATAGTATATATATAAAAAATCATAAATATATGTAAAAAAATCCTGTCCACGGGTGTTGGATATTGTATAATGGTTGATTGGGTAGCTCTGTTAAGACACTCCTTGATATAATATATATATATAATATTATATATATATATAATATATATATATAATATATATATATCATGAAATAATATGTAAAAAAAGCTTTGTTCACGGCATGTTGGATATTGGATAGATGGTGATTGGGTGCTCTATTAAGACATCAAGGAGGGCCTTAACAGAGCACCTGATCACCATCTATCTAATATCCAACACCCCATGGACAAGATTTTTTAAGACACTCCTTGATGTGAAGTAACTAATTCAATTCCTCGCTTCGATCAGGGTAATATATTGGACATGATGAAGATGTAGTCTTGTCAAGCTTACAAAAAAAAAATGTAAAAGAACCTTAATTAATCTCTTATTTTTGACTTTGTTCCCTATATTTGGTTCACTTGGATTGTTTGTTTCTTATTATTGTTTACGTTTTTCGATATTTCTTAATATACATATATATATGAATGATATTATTATTATTATTATATTTTAATAATATTATAAATTATAATATTATTATTCTTAAACTAGCCATTATAGGAATATTATTGATCTTAATAATCATTTTTAAAATATTATTTTCATAAACGAGACGTTAAAAAAAATAAAAAATAAAAAAATAAATAATAATAATTTACCCTCCCTTTTGATTTCTTTCTTTTAATTTAGTCTCCTTTAATTTATTATTTTTTGTTCTAGGATCTTGACTCATTAATTAGGTCTTGACTCTTATTTTATTTTGTTTATTTATTTTTATATTTATTTTTACTCTTTTCCCTGTTTCTTATTAATGTTTATGTTGGGTGCGGGATCCCCCAAGGGCATTTTTAGGACTAAAAACCCATAATTTGGTCATAATTTTGTAATCCAAGTGTAAAGACTTTGCATTTTGGGGCCACAGAGCACATAGATTTTAAAGAGTCATAGGGTTGTCTGCCCTTATTTTGGAAATGTAATGTCAGTTGTAGAAGATCTACCCATGGTCCGTGGACCATGGGATTGTATAAATAGAGCTAAGTTCTAAGTAGTTAAAAGAATAAATCAATCAAGAAAGATCAAACATGTATGAGAGATAGCTTTGAAGTAGAAGTCTAAGTCTTGGGTTGTAGCGTAGGTAGAGGCTCCGCAGCTGAGTGCGCAGAGGCATAGAAGTCCACAGTTGAGTGTGCAGACCCTTGCAGATGAGTGCGTAGAGGCCTAGAAGTCCGCAGTTGAGTGCGCAGGGCGGGTCGAGTCTTTAATTGTTTGGAATTATCAATATAGAGAAGTATTCTACTATTTCTGCGTCTTTATTTCCTGTTTATGCATCTGGTTATGTTGGGTATGAATTTCACTTATAATGCTTATATGATGCACGAATATATGTAATTGTGTTGGTTAAGTGAATGCAAGTAAGAAAATCTATTTACGCGAAGCTAACTAAGATATGTTAATAAGACAAGTAAGACACTTAGCCTGGTTTGGGAAATATCAAAGTTCACTGCCCTAGTAGTGTGAAAGTACATCAACCCCTGGTTAGGGATGTGTGAAAACCGATTGTACCCTTTCACGAAGGTACTAAAGGGTGGAACAGAGGGCTAAGCAAATTGCGTGAAGGAAGATATAGTCGGTATAAACCGACATCACACCCATATCAAGGGTGCATAAACTTGGTTCCAGCATCCCCCCATATTGCTTCAGGTGAGACTTCAGTCCACGTTCCACGGGCTGATGCCGAAAGGGCCAGTAGTGTAGGGATTTGTTTGGCTAACTAACGCTGACCCTGGGTCAGGCCCCCTCAAGCCAACAAATGGTTTTTTTGTCGGGACCAGAATCTGCATAAGAGATGTGTGATGTCGTATCACTAGAATCCAACTAAAAAAGAAATCGAAGGCTGGTTGGACCGAAGGGTTCACAAGTTTGCAACAGAAGAAAACAAAAACCTGCAACTATCAAAAGAATAGTGGTTGGACCGATACTTGTATATGGAGATCCATGAAATATTTTTCGCCTCGTTTCCGACTGAGTTATACGAGTGGATTGCGAAGCTAGCAAATAGCCAAGGAAGGTGGAAACTTGATGGTCCTATTGTGTGGACCCCAGAGCTAGTGCAAAGGTTGGAAGCATCGAAGGATAATATCACGTGCGCTATCGACCATTGGCTCAATCACATCATAGGAGGGTTTTTTTACTGAATTCGCAGTTGACACCTCAGTCAGCTATAGTGAAGCAGAGCGATTTTTTTTCAAAGTACCGTGAGGTAAGTATGTAAAGTCTCTGAATACTTGGATTAAAATGCTGTTGTGCGAAAAACGGGTCATGCAACTACCTTGATGTTTGGAACTACCCGAAACGGAAAAAGTTATAGAAACGAAGGAAATAAGGGTCCAGAGTATAGCCCCTTGATTTCACCTCTGAGAGGGGACGAAGAAGGGATAGAGAAGGTCTCTCCGCGAAGTACTATTCAGTTGATAAGACAAGGATTCCCGCAAATACCACCTCCGCCCGCACCACCTCCGTCTTCACCACCATCGCCTCCAACTTCACTCGTACCACCTCCACCTCCATCACGATTCAGTATGGCGAATACAATGAAGTTTCCTTTGTTCAAAGGCTTGGGAAATGAGGACCCAGACCAATTCTGGTTCATTGTGAGGGTTGTATGGGAAGCTCAAGGTGTTACAGATGATGATATAAAGAAGGTGACACTAGTTAGTGCTCTGCAAGATCGTGCACTAACCTGGTGCATTAAGTACTCTAACAATAACCCGAATGCTAGAGTAGCAGACATCCAAGTAGCACTAAATAGGGAATTTAGTAGGCCTAAATCCGAGTCACAGTCGATTGTGGGATTCAAAGAGATTACGATGCGACTAGGTGAGACATCGTGGGAATTGGATCAAATATTGAAGTGTCAAATCCACGAAGCTAATATGAATTTGACAGATGGACAACATTGCGAGCGGTTTGTGGCTTCGCTACTACCCCACTTAAGGAGCGCGTTTTCGCAGCAGAAGATAACAACTCAAGCAGAGGCCTTGGATATTTCCATGAGACTACATGAGACTTCGATGCAAGATCCTAATCTAGGAGTTCAGTAGATCCACGCACAACTGCAGAATATATGCCTTGAGATGCAAAGTCTAAAGTAGGACATGACCGTTCGACCAGAGGTACGCAAGGAGGTATGGTGCTTGAAATGAAAGAGTTAGGGTCATGAACAAGACCACTACCCGGTCTTTACAAATTACCTTGCAGGAGGAGGACCGATGCCTTTAAGGCCGGAAGCTCAAGTAGGACCTATGACGGCACCTGCTTTTTGGTGCGCTATTTGTCAGGTAGCCAGAAAGCATGCTACGGATAACTGTCACTTGCTACAGAAGTATGTGCAAACACCGCAACAGTTGTTCTGCAAAATTTTTCGGTCGGTAGGACATGATGAGCATACTTTCAGGAGCTATGAATTGATGATGGATAGAACTCCCACCTACAGGGCTTAGGCCGAAACGCGGCTCGTTGACCAAAATGCAAGGATGGCGCGGACATGATTTCAGGGGTGCGGACGAGGCCAAGGCGGAGGAGGACCTGGTAGAGGTCAAGGACAATTGACTTGCTACAATTGCGGAGGGCTAGGACATTATGCCTGCGATTGCACTTATCCAACATTCCCGTCGTGCAAGTATTGCACGTTGTTTAATCATGAAACAAAAGATTGTCCTACGCTGATAGCTAGGATATGTGACAAAGGGGTGCTACGGCCTCCCTCGACTCAGAACTTGTAGATGATGAGGTCTCAGCCACGTGAGGAAGATCCGAATGTAAATATAGTGCTTTGGAGTGGAATCGTGACGGGAGATGACAAGGGGAAACAACGAGAAGACAATACATGGGTTCGCAAAGCCCCGACAAAAGAGGCCGAGTTCAATTTGGAGTGCGCTCGTGAAGGATTCATGGAATCTGAGAAGAGCTTCGCTGAGGCCTCCACTTCAGGAAGAAAGGATAAACCGAAGCCGGAGATGGACCCCTCTATGCTCACAACTTTCCTGGAAACCTGTATGAAGTTACTGCGCGATAGTAAGACTGTGAAAGGGTTATAAGAACTCATCAATAGATGTGCTGGGACCAAGCTAGGTGAACCGCGCGAAGTCTGAAAGATTGGTAAGCATAAAACAAGGACAGGGCGTGAAATGAGACTCATTGCGTAGATCGGAGAATACGAAATGGATCAAGTCATTCTGGATTTGGGATCAGATGCGAATTTTCTACTGAAATAGACATGGGAGCGAATGGGGAGACGTGCACTGCAATGGTCTCCAATTCAGTGAGGATGGCGATTCAGTAGAAAATCATACCCATGGGGCAGCTACAGGGAGTAACCGTGGATATTAAGGGAGCGAGTGCGCTGGCAGATTTTGAAGTAATAGAGATTTTTGATGATAGCAATCCCTACCCTGCGCTCCTAGGAATTGACTGGGCTACTGATATGAACGGGGTAATCAATCTGAAGAAGCGAAAGATGATCTTTGAGAATAAATCATTATGCGTAAAAATACCCCTGGATCTTGATGAATGATCGCGCTATATGGAACCAGTCCGCGATTATGAGAGTGATGATGATCTGGACTACATCTATAAGATAACATCGTGAGACCAAGACTGGGTGAATCCCACTGCGTATGGACAGATTACATGGGATCATGAGAGTTCATGCACTTCAAATTCCGACGAAGAAATAGAACGCTAGCAGAATAGGTTACATGAATTAACGACATTGAATTGCAACATGATGACCCAGTCAATGCACTGTGTGTCGTCAGAGGTAAGAGCTCTACCTAACTATGACGGTCTAAATGAGGGAGATGTCTTTTTGGATGCATTTGAAAGGGAGGTTCCAGAAAAACAACGCTTCTAGGCCTTAGACTGGGCACTGTGCACTACACCCGTAAGATGGTGCGGTACGCACAAGG
This sequence comes from Pinus taeda, assembly GCA_000404065.3. Taxonomy (NCBI): domain Eukaryota; kingdom Viridiplantae; phylum Streptophyta; class Pinopsida; order Pinales; family Pinaceae; genus Pinus; species Pinus taeda. Next base: position 65,553 of record APFE030590378.1, on the reverse strand, counting down.
GAAGTTTTGATGATTGGCGCCAATGTGGGAGGATGATGAGAGCATGATTTGGGAAGCCTAGGATGCAATTGACAGACAAGTACGATGGGCAGAATGATCCATGCACACATTTGACCAAATGGACGCAGGCCTATGGAGAAAAGCCACAACCTGAATGGGTGCACTTATTCTGTCATACCCTAGATGTTATCCCAATGAATTGTTATATAGAAATAGAGCTCCGCCATGGGACGGGTGAATGGGATATCCTGCATGAAGGATTCATGATGAAATTTAGCTTTGAGGACGGGTTTGACGGTATTGATGAAGCGCTACAAGAGGTGAAAGCAGCCATCTTTATGATACCGCAAGATCCTTTAGACCTAACACAGCTTGAATGTGATACTCAGTTGAGTCGCACATTGGAATGTTATAATATAACTGCTAAAGAGGAGGACGAGGATCCACGGAAGATTAACATTTCAGAAACAGAGGGCCACTAATCCAAATTGGATCCTAAAAACTCTCTAAGTTTTCATGACTGTTTCAAATTATGCTAAAAGATTCAATTCCTACAAAAGATCAAAGCTATCAGAAGGAATCCTCATAACAATTGCAGTTGTGGCCAGAGCGGAGCAACGAGGACCCTCGGTCGAGCACGTAAACCGTTGGCCCATGGTAAAGTGCGATGGCACAAAACTGGAAAAACTGGAGGCTAATTCAGGAAACAGAGGTGGATTCTAATAATCATGTATCGCAGGGCATCCCCCTCAGTGAAGGAAAGCCCCGAAGCGCCCGAACCCGAAATCGCTATAAAATTCAGAAAAGTAACTGTTTCGGTTTCGTAGTGCGAGATTCCCCAAAACCGGCAAGATATTGGAAGGCTTCAAGGCGGTAAGCAGTTTTGAATGACTCCCGCCCGATGCCACACATCGAGCGACACGCGTCTGGCAGATGAGAGAGAAAACCGCCTGCATCGGATGGGTAAATGTCGTGCGACTTGTCTTTCTGATATGAAGGACGACTATAGGATCTGGGGGGTCCAGATCGACAGCGGAGATACGTCCCGATGACTGATCAAATTTGACAGGTCAAAAAGCAAGATGACAGGGGATTTGAAATCTGACGTGGATGATGAGTTGGCAAACGATTCGTATTTGCGGGTGATATTGAAGCAAACAGATTTAACGACCATTTAAATATGATTCAGGGAATTTGACACCCAGTTCATTAGCAAACAGGTGGCCACCTCCCTGCGAGGCGTTACCCAGTGATCATGACGCAGAGCAAAGGAATTTGAACGGAAAGAGGAAAGGAAACCAGAAGGCCGGGAAGCGAAAGCGAGAAGTTAAAGAATAGACTATCTTTAAAGGCATGAACTGACAGAGGCAGAGGACAGGGGAACAACACAGAGAGGCAAACAACAAAGAGATGCAGAAAGCTAATAGCAGAGAATAGAGAGTAGAAGCCAAGCTGACCTAAAGGCAACATCGAGCCAAACAGACCCAGAGAGAGTCAGAGAGTCTGTGTACTCCATTGAAGGCTTGAGAGGTTCAAGCAAACTCCTTAGCATAGGCCTGTCATACTACTGTGACCCTCTGAGGTCGAGTTTCAGTAAGGAGAGTCTGTGCACTCCAGTCCTACTGACTTCATTATGTTTAGTGAGTCTCGAATCGAGCTCACTATTGTAAAAACTCTGCTTGAAAACATAATATAGAGGCCACCACTCTGAGGCTGGACCAGGAGACATAGCCTAGGAGCATTGGGTGAACTCCTTATTAAACTTGTTTTATTTACATGTTTGACTGTTATGTTTTCTTTGATTGCCTTAGTGTCTATGTATTCTAGCAATCTTATCGATCCGTAGCATAAGTAACATAGGCACATCCATGCACATGAGTCTGTAATACCTTTAATTCTTTGTCCTGGATAAATTCCAGATCAAGTGGTATCAGAGCTCTAGGTTACTAAGGTTAGACAAGCTTGTGCTGGATTTTGTTGTTGAATGCTAATTAGATCAAAGCTTAAATTAGGAGAAGGAGAGTTGGCTAAAACTAACCCGGAAATTGGAAGAGTCTATTCTAAGAGGAAAATGTCAGAAGAAAATCCCTTGGAATCAGACCCCCAGTTCATGGATAGTTTTATGACCATGAGATCCATGGTGGAGGAAATGTATAGGGACTTCAAGAAACATAGAGATGAAGATTCATCAAGCTCCAAACAAGATAAAGGAGTAGAAGAATCTCTCCTCCATGACCACTATAAAGGCAAAGGGAAAGAAGAAAAATTTCTCACGCCTCCTAATAGCCGTGAAAATAAAAAGAAGACATCCTTTATTAAATTAGATGTTAAATTTGATTTACCGATATATGATGGAGAGTTGAATGTAGAGAAGTTGGATGATTGGATTAGACAGATTGATGTCTATTGCAGAGTGTAGAGCATCGACTCAAACAAGAGTAAGATTCAGCTGGCTAGCCTATGCCTTAGAGGCATTGTCTTGGTATGGTGGGAAGGCAGGACACAAGCTGACATGAAGAAACATGGTAAGATTCTTTATGTCTGGAGTGAATTTGTTTCTGCAATTAAAAAGCAATTCTATCCACTAGCCTACATGCAGCAAGCCATGATGAGCTGGCAAACTCTTCGACAACTAAAAGGGAAAAGTGTACAAGGTTACACCCAAGAATTTAGGAAAAGAGATTTGATTCTAGGAATTTATTTAGACTCATCTGAGACTCTGTTGAAGTATATAGGTGTTCTGCATAACAACATGAGGCACACTATCCTCATGTTTAATCCCACTAGCATAGATGAGGTATCTGTTCAGGCTACGCATCTCGAAGCTAGAGGTAAGAATGGGAACCCAGAAGTTGGGGGATCATCCATACCCATTGCAAGAAAAAATAAGGAGAAAATAAAACAGAAATGGAAAGAGAGGAAAAGAAACACTGGACAAAAGAGCAAGTCTTCATGCACTCACTATATGAAGGATGGGCATGATGATGAACACTGCTGGATTCTGCACCCAGAGCTGAAACCTAAGAAGTTCGAGGGCAAGAAGAAGAAGACTGTTGTAGCTATTCAAAAGGATTTGGGGCTAGACTTAGGAGATGAAGCAACAATCGTAGCCACATGTATAAAAGGTAAAAATTATGAAGCATCTACTAGTAATTCTGCACAATCTACTGATAATGAAGAAAATGAGAGAAAAAGATGTGAGCTTTTTCATATTCGAGTTATTTCCAATCATCAAAAGATTGATACTTTGTTTGATAGTGGCTCACAAGTAAATTTAATTTTTGAAACAATTGTAAAGAAGTTGGGATTACTAACTACACCTCACAAGAAACCATACCCATTAGGTTGGCTATGTGATAAAGCAAAGCTACAAGTGACTAGACAATGTAAACTTAAGTTTTCTTTTGGGTCATCATTTGTAGATGAGGTTGAGTTAGATATAGTTCCTTTGTATATATGTGGAATTGTTTTAGGAATTCCTTATTGGTATGATAGACAAGCTATTTTCTATAGAGATGAGAATAAGTATCTACTCGTTAAAAATGGAATCGAATATATTGTAAGAGCTCATAAGCTCAAGAATAATTATACTCTCATAAACTCAGGGCAAATGAAACAAATTATAAATTCATGCAAACAATTTTTAGTGATGGTTTTAAAGGAAAAGAAACCTGATAAAACCAATGTATTTGAGGGCTATGATGCTAAACAACACGCTGATTTAGAAAAAATTGTTTCAGAATATGATGTATTTTTCAAGAACCTAAAGGTCTGCCACCCAAAAAGGAAATAGTTCATGATATTAATTTGTAGCAAGATGCTCCATTGCCTAACATCGGAATGTATAGGTTGTCCGCTTTAGAGAATGCAGAAATCAAGAAGCAGGTACATGAGCTACT
>APFE030590378.1:37068-54926 GCA_000404065.3 Pinus taeda | reverse complement strand
TGTGATGTATGTCAACGAATAGGCAGGCCATCGCGGAGGGATGAAATGCCTTTGAATCCACAAATAATGTTACAACCCTTCGAAAAGTGGGAAATAGATTTTGTAGGGCCTATTCAGCCCCAAGGGAAGATAAGCGCGAGGTACATTATCACTGCGACAAAGTACTTGACTCGTTGGGTAGAAGCACAACCGATGAAGGATTGCACGGGCGCGACTGCCACAAAGTTTATATTTGAGCATGTATTGACGCGATTTGGGTGCCCAAATATTTTGATGAGTGATTAGCGCGCTGACGGAATAATTTCAGGTGTATCACCAAAAGAGCACGCCTTATCACCCACAGACTAACGGGATAGTGGAGGCTTTCAACAAAGTGCTTGAAACCACACTGACCAAGGTTTGCAATGATTAATGAAGTGATTGGGACCTACGCATACCTGTAGTATTATTGGCTTATTGGATGACGTGCAAGAAGTTAACGGTACAAACACCCTTTAGGTTGGTATACGGGGTTGAAGTGGTAATGCCTATGGAATACATTGTGCCTAGTCTGTGAATAACAACGCTCATAGGTATGAAGGATCATGGAGCCCTAGAAGAGAGGCTTGCGTAGTTGGATGAGCTTGAAGAAGAGAGATTTTTGGCTGGATTTCACTAGCAGGTCCAAAAGCAGCGTGAAAAAGCGTGGCATGACCGACATATTAAGCTTTACACCTTTAAGGTGAATGACTTGGTGCTGTTGTATGATAGTAAGTTTGATACATTTCCAGGAAAATTCAGAATGCATTGGTTGGGGCCCTATGTTATTAAGGAGATTACCGACGTTGGCGTGGTCTAGCTGGTTAAGTTGAATGGCGATCCCTTCCCAGGAAAGGTGAATGACAGTCGATTGAAGCTATACACAGGTGGCCCGACCATCTGACTAGGTGACAGAAGCATAGTATTAGCACTTCAGGCAGCTGAAAGGAGGCATGGGAATATAAATGACACTGTCCAGGTTGGGGAGCTGTGTGATTTCAAGACTGCGCAAAGTAACGCAGTGTCACAGGGTCCGCGACAGCGCGAAGACAGTTGCGCTAGTGCGCAGGTCCGCCAGAAAGTGACCGTTAAAGTCACTATTCATGATTTGATGGTCAGTTTGATTCCAACTGGAGCGGGCGGCAGACATTTAAGGTGAAATTTATGGCTTGTGTTCTTGGAAATATGTTGCCAATCTAGCATTAATGGGCCGAATGTGGGGGGAAAGGTAGAATTTGAATTCAAAAGGCCCTATAAATTACAAGTGGCTGTCTAGCGAAAAACACTTGGCATTTTGAAAATCCAGTTGTTGCACTATCAAGTGTGTATGGACCTTAGGAATTTTGAGGCTTTGAGAGCAAGTTCAGTGTTTGAGACATTGCCAAAGGAGACGCAGGACCTCCTGACTAGAATGATGTCGACACCCAAGGAAGCCGCTTAGGAAATTGCGGTAGTAGAGTGCCAGAGTAATAGTTGAAGTCCTTAAATCCCCCATAACACCAAGACCTAAGAAGAATAAGCAGGCTATGATCCCGGTGCGCATCTCACCAAGAAAGCCACAATGGACCAAGCTCACCTTGCAGGAAAAGGGGAAGGCCATTAATCTGGAGGCTGATGAGGAATAATCTGAAGAAATCCTAGTGCATGAAGAGGATGTAAACATGGAAGTTGAAACCCAGGGTGTGGACCCTATTACCAAGCTACCAGAATATGTTCCTCTACGCAAGGGTAAAGCCAAGGTGTCGAAGGACATAGACAAGAGCAAGAGCTCCTTGCAAACTCAGTTGCTCCCATATGACCTTGTTTTTGAGGGACCGCACTTAGGGCGGGTTCCTGTCCTAAAGTTTGAAGATTGGGACCTTGCAGATCATGAGAAATTCCCGCATTTAGCGACTGAGCAACTAATGCGCCGACAGAATGACGCGACAGCTGCAATGATTGAATTGGAGCCGCGCACATGGCTCAAGGGTGTAGCGAAAGCCGAGTTTCTAAACCTGCTCTGGGTGTCACATTACCACCGTGCCCCAGTGACAACCTTCATCATCAGGAAGCTACTCTGCTTGGTGCATGATGGGTGTTTGTGGCTGGAGGAGCCCATTCCGATCACAGATCACTTGATTCATCAGATCACACGACTGCCTTACTCAGGGGAGGATCCAACCAATATATCAGAGAGAAAAGGTGGCGAGTTAGCCCTCGCGGAAGCGATGAAGAAGAAGTTCAAGTTGGAGAAAAAGAAACGGGGATAGGCTATCTCCAGCATTAACAACCCTACAGTCAAAGTTGCAACACAAATTTTAGTAGGGAAGGTGATGTGGAAGTGCCGCGTGGATGAGGTTCCCACACCTGTGGTTGCACTAGTGACGCAATGCACTGAAGGAGTCCAGTTTAATTGGGCGAGTTATCTATGCGACGAGTTCCTTGAGAATTGTCGCAAGGCATAGGAGCAGGGCAAGACATTCCACTATGTGTGGATCTTGCTCTTGATCATACTAGTGGCATGGGAGCTGCCCGAAGACATCTAATTCCCTTCGGTCGAGCTAGAGCTTCTAGAGGTAGCGAAGTACGCTTCGCTGTGGATGACCAAGGATGCACAACGAATAAAAGAAAGAAAGATATTTTGGATCTTAATGGAGATGAGTATCCAGATGGGGATTAATCACAAGCCGCAGTTTTTGCCCATAATATACGCCAGTTTGCACAGCTTTGCAGAGTTCAAAGCAGATTTCCACCATGTCTTTATCAGGGCACGAAAGGACCCTACGAAGACATGGCATAGCCTACCATATCTTGCGACTGTTGATGTAATTTTCGTAGTCCTCGAGTCTTGGTCTCCAGAGTGATGCGCTCTAGTTGGCTTCGCGATGGAAATGGACAAGTCCGCCACAGAGCGCAAGAAGGAAGAAATAAAGCTCCGAATGGCACAACTAGTGGAGAAATACAAAAAAGAGGAAGCAGAGGCTAAGGCCTAGGCAGTGCGCAATGCCTTGAAATTGGCCGAACAACTGAAAGTAGGAGGAGAAGAGCGCGGAGGAAAAAAAGCCACCTTCAAATGGGGCCGAGGCAGAAACAAAGATAGAAAAAGGTGGCGCAGACCCTTAGGTGACATCCACCCAACTCAAGTGTCCGCACCCACAAGAGAAGGCAACCTCGTGGAAGAAAACCAAGGCTTCAAAGACATCCTTGGACCCAATCACCCTCACTAAGGGGGATTTGCACGACATTGGCGAAACGGTGAGGGATGTCACCACGAAGGCCCTCCAAGATTTCGAAGAACAACAATAGTTGGTAGTGGGGGCTCTTCGGATAGAGTTGCAGGAGTTGCAGGATCAGACTCCATAGGCGGGCACAGTGTCTACAAGCCTCACGATTAGCACTTCAGCTGCCGAGGAGATGTTGCACACAAGGGTGACCAACACGATAGTGCTACCAGATGGGGCACTCACTACAGAAAATGAGGCCGACAGGCCCATGGTTAGCAGTTTGAAAAGGGTAGGACTGAATATGGTTGCGCTCCCTCGGGAGACACTCTACCCCTTGCAGGATGGAGTCACTGTGGAACTCAAGGCCCGGGAGAGTCGCGCTTTGCAAGTAATGAACGAGAAACACATCAACATCAAGCAGTTGGGCCTGTAGCACAATGAGGCAGTAGAGCAGAATAAGAAAATAATGCAAGTAGTGGAGGAAGCCTGCCGAATGGTCCTGGAGTTGGACATTTAGGCAAAAGAAATGGTAGAGGCGCGCATCCACAAGTTGGCCACAGGGGTGCGTGATGCTCGAGTAGAGATGGCCCGGGTTTAGTTGGAGCTAAACCTCCAGATCACATAATTGCAGTTGTGGGCTCAGCCTTCAACTCCACTGGAAGTCAGGGAACAATGTACCACCACTGTTACAACAACAATAGCAGCGGTCGATAGTGCAGTAGCAAACTTCATGCAGCTTTTTGAACAGTCATTCGAGGTTCTCACCACCCTACAGGAGGACCCGAATGTAGAGCGCCTGGAGACAGAGGTGCACGAGCTACAACAAAAATATGATGAGGTCAAAGGGACCGCGCAGACGGTTTCCCTTACATAGAGGCTTGCAAGGATGTAGGAGGCAAAGGCGCTCAAGGAACAGGTGGATGCCGCTCAGCATAAAGAAGCGGTCTTAAAAGCGCGCCTACAACCATGGATAGATGAGGCTTATGCGATCACAACCTCCATTGAAGGAAATCTCGCGCAACTACAGGCAACTCAGCAAAAGATTCAGGGCAGCAGTCACCAAGAAGTGCATGGAAGAAGTCCAGCAGGCGATCGCTCAGTGCACTATCGAAGTTGCGATGATCCAAACGGAGCTGGGAGGTCTTCGCGCTAAGATCTATGCACCTATAAAGTGACTCGAGGGTGAGTCATGATGTTTGTGTTGGGGGCCTGTTGGGTGCGGGATCCCCCAAGGGTAGTTTTGGGGCTAAAAGCCCATATTTTGGTCATAATTTTGTAATCCAAGTGTAAAGACTCCACATTTTGTGGTCACAAAGCGTGTAGATTTTAAATAGTCATAGGGTTGTCCGCCCTTATTTTGGAAATGTAATGTCGGTTGTAGAAGATCTACCCATGGTCTGCGGACCATGGGATTGTATAAATAGAGCTAAGCTCTAAGTAGTTAAAAGAATCAATTAATCAAGCAAGATCGAACATGTATGAGAGATAGCTTTGAAGTAGAAGTCTAAGTCTTGGGTCGTAGCGTAGGTAGAGGCTCTGCAACTAAGTGCACAAAGGCCTAGAGGTCCGTAGTTGAGTATGCGGACCCCTGCAACTGAGTGCGTAGGATGGGTCGAGTCTGTAATTGTTTGGAATGATCAATAAAGAGAAGTATTCTACAATTTCCACGTCTTTATTTCCTGTTTATGCATCTAGTTATGTTGGGTATGAATTTCACTTATAATGCTTATATGGTGCGCGAATATATTTAATTGTGTTGGTTAAGTGAACGCAAATAAGAACATATGTTTACACGAAGCTAACTAAGATCTGTTAATAAGACAAGACACTTAGCCTGGTGTGGGAAATATCACAGTTCGCTACCCTAGTAGCGCAAAAGTATATCAACCCTTGGTTAGGGCTGCGCGAAAACCGATTGTACCCTTTCGTGAAGGTATTGAAGGGTGGAATAGAGGGCTAAGCAAACTGTGCGAAGGAAGGTATAGTCGAAATAAACCGACATCACATCCATCTCAAGGGTGTAGAAACTTGGTTCCAGCATCCCCCCATACTGCTTCGAGTGAGACTTCAGTCCGCGCTCCACGGGCTGATGCCAAAAGGGCCAATAGTGTAGGGATTTGTTTGGCTAACTAACGCTGAACTTGGGTCAGGCGCCCTCAAGCCAATAGTTTACATTTTTCGATATTTCTTAATTACTATTATTATTATTATTATTTTTTATTTTTGTAATCTTAATTATTATTATAAATTATAATATTATTATTCTTAAACTAGTCTGTATATGATCTTATAGAAATATTATATGACCTTAATAATCATTATTAAAATATTAACCATCATATGATCTTTTGGTCTCTACATCTTCAGCAATATATGGATAGATAATTAAAATGTATAAATAAATATAGTTTTGAAAAATAGAATAAAAATTTCCAAAAATGATAAAAAGGGATTGCAAAATAACTTTCAATGTCACAAACTTTATTAACATGGATTAATATTGATACATATAGAGTTGTGTTTTAATTAACACGAAATTACTCATTCCTTAAAAACGTAAGCATGAAATTATGGAATTATTTAAATGCCGTATTGCTGTGTAAGAAATAAAAAAAAAAATTGTTGAATGGCTCAAACATCTCCCATCCGGTTATTTTGTGTTGATTTACTTTAACATTTTCACTGTGTGCAAAATGATTAATGAATACAACCAACTCATAACAAAACAAATTGCATGTTGGTCCAGATTGGATCATTATATTGTTTTTCATCCATCTCGATGCATTCAAAGTGGAAAAAGTGGAGGAATTAGCTCACGGGACCATTTTTACAGGCGACACCCAGTTTGGCAAAATGGGGGCCGAAACCTCATGAGACCATTTTGAGATATCAAACGATGTTTTTTGGGGGGGTAAAACTATGCTACTTTAGCCTAGCACCATTTCATGTTGTTCTACACATTTAGATCTCTCCAACAATGCAAGAAGCACGTCAATCAGACTCTGTATGCAAAAGTTATGCCACTCAGAAGTTTGCCTCCCTGTTTCCAAACCTATTCATGAAGATGTCCCGTCAACCCCCGTTATTCATGTAAAAGGGGCTAACCATGTGTTTTTGATATAAAAGACTCTAGAAGAGTCTATATTGTAAATCTAGTTAAGAGTTGATGTATTAAAAAAAAACCATTAGTAGGTTATCGGGCTATGTCATAACCGGGCCACTAGGAGGAAGATGCATTCCATTATTTTGAGAAAATTTTGTTCCATAACTAAGCAAAGATAGCCAAGAGGGATAGGAGGTAGAGTATACGGGGAGGATTTGTGCACTATAGTAGCCCACGAGCCACAAACCTTACTTCTTTGTACCTGCATCCATATTTATAAATAGAGAAAGAGAGTGAAGCAACCTCACCTTCCAACTAGATTTTCTCCCAAAAGGGTTTCCCAAAGCATATTTTGTGTTTTATGTGTGTATGTGAGCTTATTTTGTCGTTTTCTATTTTTTTTTGCATGATTTCCATTCTCATGCATGCACTAATTACAGCGAAATCTACAGATCTTAAAGTTTAATAAAATTATAATAGTGTAGAATCTCAAATTTTTAATATAATATTATTGTATCTTTGTGATAAACTGCCCAGTGGAATATCCACGGTATTTTATGGATATGCAAACTTCTAGTGGATTGGAGTTTATTCCTAAACCATTATTGTGATTTTTTTTATTTTTTTTTTTAATATGTCAACTACCATTTTCTTTACTTTCATAAAATTATTGTTGCAACATCATTTTTTTGTTTGTTCCCTAATAAAATGTTATCACACTATGTTTATTTCTAAAGAAGACTTTGTGGGCAGAGACATGTTCTTCTTCAATGCTTGATAATGAGATCGTTGGTTGTTGTGTATTTACCCTTGATTCCTTGATACTATTCTTCATGCGAGTGTAATCTATTTTCCAATAAGGCCACTTTTGCACAATGTATCTACAATATAAATACCATTATAACAAATCGACTCTACCTAATGAATAGTATGGCCTAGATTCCTTTCCTTATTAAGCATTTAACAAACTAAGAATCAAATAATCCATCTCGTAAATATTTACCACACAATATCGAGAACCCTCTTTTAGATTTGTAATATTGCATGACATTTAGGACCCCATATCCATGGAGTTTCTTTTATATTACATAAAATTATTGGTAACAAAGTGAAGGATTTTCCTTTCCTCAAGGAGTTCCATTCTATGTTTTGCAATAATCCATAGGTCAACTATTATCCTTTAATTGACTTTCTAGGTCGAATTGTCTAATCTCCAACCATGTAACCCTCTCTTCATCCTACACTTTTAGTTCTTGTAGCTCATCTCCATCAGTTATGCAAGTTCTCTTGCATCCCTTTAGTGATCCAATTGTTTGACTCCTCTTGGTCACTTATTGCCTCTATCCCAATGGACACTTCCCAATCATCAAATGCCATAGACATCCCCTAATTGCTAACCTCTATCTAACTATAAACTAATACTCATAAGCCTCCTTGATAATTCTTCAAATTGTGGTGTTCATACAATTTAGTCCTCTCATCTCAATTATTGGCTTATGCATACTAGTTGAGCCGTTCATCTATTAGGTTATAAGCATTGCCATCTATTAGGTTATAAGCATCATCATCTATTTGTTTGAGTTAGTCCCCATGATCTAACAACATACATGTTCCTGCAATTCGCTCATGATGGGAAGACATCAAATCCAAAACCTCCTAGTCTAAGATGATGCATGGTTATTCATGGACTGGGCCAGAGACGGATGACAGATTAGGAAGAGGGCCCAGGAACTGCGCATTGCATAGTCCCAGGTGACAGGGAGGGAGACTGGCCACTGAGACTGCATAGAGCACAGCTTAGGCTTGGCTAAGGAACCCCTAAGCACAATATTCACTGCTAGGAAAAAATTGCGGAGAGGCCACTGGGAGCAGTTGGGACAGTCAGTGGCTATTGCAAGATGGGACCCTGGGAGGCAGGTCTGCGCATTTTTTAGAGGCAAGGCCGGATTGGGAAGCAGAGGGGCCTAGGAGGACATGTTTGTGCAATTTTGTAGATTAGTGAGTCTTGGCTGAGGGAGGACACTAGGGGACACTTCTGCGCAATTTTGGGAGGAAAAGAAGGTTGAGTTCTCTGCGCGTTGCAGGGTTCCAACAGGCAAGGTGGAGGGTTGATGACTGATTTTTCAAAATGCGTAGTTTAGTTCAAGCTTGAGGTAGCTTTTGCGCAATTCTAGGAAGGAAGGCAGGTTGCTCAACTCTGGATTGCGCAGTGCAACTGTCCTAGGGAACAGTCTCTACGCACTGCACAGTTCCAGGCAGTAGAGCAACATCATTGAGGGCTGAGACTGCGTGGTGTGAAAATTAGTCAGGGTATGGTGAAAGAGATTTGTCTAGTCGAAATGATTTTTAGGAAAATGGCTAAGTGTGGGAAGAAAATGAACTTGTGAGGAACTTAACATTATGATGACACACTTAACATACTTTGATGACACAACAACATAGACCACCGGAACAACAAGAAAAAACATTGCCCTGTGTGAGACTGTCTAGAACAAAGAGTGACAAGTGTGACAATTGTGATAAACTTTAGGGCGACCATGACAACACTTGTGTGACGGTGCTTAAAACTTTTTGTATGAGTGTGATAGGTGTTTATATGGCTAGGACAACTTGTATAAGCAGAGACCAACTTTCGAGGTCACCAGAAAGGCTCGCAAACATGACATAACAACCAAACATGCCAAAAGATGACAATTGATCCAACAAGCAAAAGGGAGCAATACACTTAGAGGAAACACATGGAATGATTGTCAGTGCTTGCAACCATGCATGTCATTGAAGACATAATTATATGACAACGATAAGCGGTCATTTATGCTACACTACGAGGTGTATTTCAAAAGATGTGCTTTGTTTTCCATACCTACCATCCAAAGGGTTATGCATCAAATGTAGTCTTCATGCGGTCTCGATCTTCTATCATACATTGGGTTCCTTGGTCTCATTATCTTTCTCCTTAGCTCCTTGAGAGTCATTTAGTATGTCATCCTTCTTCATGGCCATTGGGAGACACAACTGCGCAATTTAAGCGGTCAGTGACTGTTGTGGGATGAGGACCTGCGAGGACACAATTGCGCAGTTTAAGCAGGCAGTGACTGCTGCGAGATGAGGCCTTGGGAGGACACATCTATGTAGTTTTAGGAGGCAAGGTGGAATGGGCAGCTGAGATGCCCGAGGGACAAAACTGCGCAGTTTCTGGATATAGTGGGTTCTGACTGAGGGAAGGACAATGGAGAAAACCACTGCGCAGTTTTGGATGTCGAGGGAGGTTGGGCTTTCTGCACATTGTACAATTCCAGTCAGCAAAGGAAAAGCTTGAGGGTTGTAGATGCGAAGTGCGCAGTTCAGGAAAGTTGGAGGAGGCTAGGTTTCTATGGAAACTCCAAAATTTGGTTAAGTGTGGGATCGGTGGAACTGATGTGAATAGTGATAGAACTTGACTATGATCATACACTTGAACACTTAGTGATACAGCACAAACCATCTAGAACATGTAAAAACATACTTTTCTTAATGCAACAACCTTTGTGACATTTCACGCAAAGTGCGGCTCTAATGATAGACTCTGGGAGGATAAAGGAGACACTTGTGCAAGAGTGTGAAACATGTGTATGTGATGAGAACAACCCATTGACACAAATATTTCCCCTTGAAGCAAAACAAACTTCCCTTTTCATGACAAGCGATAATACCCATGCCCAAAGATGACACATACTATATACATATAAAAACATGAACAACTCTTAAGATCGAAGAGGGGAGCTTGAGATCATCAGCTTACCAATAAGTGACTAAGTAATGATGAATCATAGGATCCACAGTAGGCTTTGAAATTTAAGTGTAGGCCAAAATTTTGGAGGGTGTTGCAGCCACTACAATAGGCCCCTATGTTTAGACGTGTTTTTATGACTTGTACATCACATGTTCATGATGTGTTTGATGAAATGTTTGTCATGGTTATATGAGTCAATTCAAGTCCTTGTTCAAGTTTTGCATTAGAGCCATTGTCTTCTTGTTACTTATCGTTTCTAATAATTTCATCAAGTTCTGGGGAGAGGCCTGAGTCCTAGCCTTGAAAAAGTGGCTCAGATTTCAGGGTCGCTGGCATAGAATTGCCTGAAAAAGACTACAGTCGCATGGAGGCCTTGATGTGGGAGCGACTGGAGGGTTTTAGACACATGGAGGGCTTTTCATGGGAGTGATTAGGGTCTAATTCAGTAAAAAGGAAAGTTAACTCAGGGGTTGGGCACCTAGAGTGGTCAGTTATCCCCTGGGAGTCTTGTAGCTCATGAGGAAGGTTAGTTTGGTTTTCGGTGTATCGATTCCACTTCCTTAACTGTACATGGGGAGTTGAACCATATTATAGTAACTCTTCGTCACATGTTTACCTCGGTGGACCGGTTAGCTTGGGTAAATGTGGGAGGAGGTTGTTACAGAATGGTATCATAGCGAGTTTCATTCTCTTTGGGTGATATCTGATACCATATAATAACATCAGAGCATGGTTGACCCCTTGGATTGGATGGGAGCAATGTGTGTGTCGTGCATGCATGTAGGTTGTATATGTGCTTGATGTGTATGCATGATGATGATCATTGTTGTAGTTGTGTTGTCATGTAGAAGTTGATGATGTCATTGTTGGGATGTGTTTGTCATGCATACACGTCAGTGATATATGTGTTTGTTATACATGTCAATGTCTATATGTTTGTTATGCATGTATTGTTATGGTTAGGATTTTTGTGCATGAGGTCATGGTATGTCATTGATGTTGTCATTCATGATGTCGATATATTGATATGGTTATGTGTATATACATGTATCGTGCTAATCTGGATTGATCTTGCAGATAAAATAGCCTCCCCTAAACTTCACTAAGGTACGTTTGATTTTTTTATGTTTGGTTTATCTAACATGGTATGTTTGTAGGAAGAAAATCACAGATGGCTAGCAAGATGGTAGACTACAGTTCACGAGATTCACCCTATAGATCAGATGAGCAGCATGGTGATGGGTACTCTCCTGACATAGCAAACACTTTGAAAAGTTTGAAGGCAGAAATAAGAAGTTGCAAGGAGGATAATGACATAATAAATTGGGCATAAGAGAAAAAAACATAAGTAAATGCAATTATCCTTCATACTTTGTTAGACTTACAGAGACAGGGACCACTTAGGATCAATCATGGACAGGAGGACAAAATTAATTGGGCATATAGAAGTAGGTCTCATGGTGGGCACAGGTTGGATGGGGATGACATAATCAAAGATGACAGGTTCTTGGATACGCCAGATAGGAAAGGTGATGGACACAGGTTCTATTCTAGTTCTGGTTCAAACAAGTATTATGGCCATCATCGTTATCATCCTTACATGAGGAGTAATAGGGGATATTTTCCATAAGAGTTTAAGAAATCCAAGACACCTACATTGGATGGAGATTTAAAGAAGTCAGAAGATGCAAAGGCATGGTTACTCAGGATAAATAAGTTCTTTGAGTTGAATGACTATACAGAGAATATGAAGGCTAGAATAGCTACCTTTAGCCTCAAAAGGAAAGTAGACATGTGGTGGGAAGATGTGAAGCGGGCTAGAGACATCAGGACAAAGGAGTTGAGTTGGCATGAATTCAAGAGACTTTTCAGGAGGAACTACTTGTCAAAAAGGTACTATGGCAGTAAAGCCAAGGAATTCTATGAGTTAAAGATGGTATTGATGACAGATGAGGAGTATATCACCAAGTTCCTAGAGTTGTTGAGGTATGCACCATATCTTCAGGATGAGAAATCCAAAGTTCATAGATTTTTCAGTGGATTTCCATTAGTATTAGAGATCAAATTGAGTATAATGAACCTTGGTCACTTGAAGAAGTCATCGGAAAGTTGAAACAATGTTATGAGCAATCAAAGCACAAGACAAAAACTCAACAAGGTTGGAAAGGGAAAGACAAGACTAAAGCTAAATGGAAACCGAGAAAGACAAGACCCCAAGATGCAGGTGAGAAAGATAATGTTGTACCTTATAAGAAGTTTAATGGACCTCAGCCTAGAGAACAACAGAAGAAAGGTAATGGTAGGAGACAATTACAATGTTGGACATGTGGTAAGGAGCACCTTAAGAGAGATTATTCGTAGAATCAGGGTGGTAGAGCTCAAATTTATAGTGCATATGAGGTGCAGACATTTAGGGAAGTTGGGAAGAACATTCCTTGGATCTATGCAGCATTAGATAACAAGCAGGTGGATCACCAAGCATCTATTATCAAAATGGACGATAAGCTTTGTGATCAAGTTGTTTCTATTTTGATTAACCTAGGATCTAATTATAGTTATTTTTAATCCTAACCCGGTGAACAAGTGTGGTTTGAATAAAGAAGTGCATGTAGGGTCTTGGTTAGTGCAGTTGGTTATAGGTACAAAGAAAAGAGTTCACCATTGGGTAAGATCTTGTGCATTTGAATTGAATGGTATATCTACATAAGCGCATCTGAATGTACTTCCGTTGGGTTCGTACAATATGCTATTGGGTATGGATTGGTTGTATATTCACAGGACTAAGGTGGATTGTTATGATAAGGCTATTGTGTGCTTGGATGACAATGGGAAACAAAGAATCTTACAGGGTAATAAGAAGGTTACATCAGTTAGAATGGTGATGGCTGTGTAGGCAAAGCGAAGTTGCAAGAAAGCGTGTGTGTTATTTGTAGTGCATATTTCTAGTGATAAAGGTAAGGATGTTGAGGATGTAGAGTTATTGAATAGGTACCCAATTTTGTAACAGTTTTAGGATGTATTTCCAACAGAGATTTTAGATTTTCTGCCTCACAGGGAAGTGGACTTTTCTATTGAATTAGTACCAAGGGCAACACCAACATCAAAGGCACCTTGTAGGATGAGCACTCCAGAGTTAGTGGAATTAAAGTTGCAGTTGAAGGAGATGCTTAACAAGGATACATTACGCTGAGTGTGTTGCCTTGGGGTGCACTATTATTATTTGTAAAAAAGGATGGTATTCTTAGGTTATGCATTGATTATAGGCAATTGAACAAGGTAACCATCAAGAATAGGTATCTATTGTCGAGGATTGATGATTTGTTTAACCAATTGAAGGGATTAGTAGTGTTATAAAAGAATGATTTGAGATCAGGATACCATCAGGTACACATTAAAGAAGAGGACATCTACAAGATTACTTTCCAAAGCAAGTATGTGCATTATGAGTTGGTTGTAGTTCCTTTTGGTTGACTAATTCTCCAACTACTTTTATGTGCTTGATGAATAGTGTATTGCATTCTTATCTGGATAAATTTGTTATTGTATTTGTTGATGATATATTGATATATTCTAAGAATGAGGAAGAGCATGTCAAACACTTAACAGTAGTATTGAAATTGCTAAGAAAACATCAATTATATGCCAATCTTAGTAAATGCAGTTTCTTTCAAACAAAGGTGCATTACATGGGACATGTCGTTTCCAAGGAAGGCAAAACAATAGATCTAGAAAAGATAAGCGCTATCATGGAATGGGTAGCTCCTAGGAATATGGATGAGGTCAAATCATTCATGGGGCTGGTTGGCTACTACAAGAGGTTTATTAGGAACTTCTCATGGATTGCATATCATATCACATCATTGTAGCAAAAAGGTAATAAATTTGAATGGACAGAGGAATGTGTAGCAAGTTTTGGCTCCAGTTCTAAAGATCACAAATCCGAACAAAGATTTTGTGGTATGTACAAATGCTTATAAGAGAGGGCTTGGTGGAGTCTTGATGTAGGAGGGATAGGTGGTATATTATGAATCAATGAAACTGAATGAGCACGAATAGAACTATGTGACTCATGATCTTGAGTTATCAATGATCATCCATGCTTTAAAGATGTGGAGACACTTCTTCTTAGCAGGTGGTTCATCTTGATGAGTGATCATAGTGGATTAAGATACTTATTTGACCAACCGAATCTAAATGCCAAACAATTTAGATGGTTGACGATGATCAGTGAGTTTGACTTTGAGATTAGGTACATTAAGGGAAAGGAAATCAGGGCTGCAGATGCTCTTAGCATAAGAGTGTAGGTAAATCATATCGTAGTTATGAGTTCATATGGGATGGATTTACAAGATTAGATATTACAGGAAGGACAACAGGATATGAGCTATAGAGATATTAGACATAGGTTACAGCGGGGTACAGGTAATCAGGCTGTGGGTTATCATCTCATAACAGATGGTTTGATCTGATTTAGGGATAAGAGCTGTGTGGGATAACATTCAACTCAAGAATCTTATCTTGAGGGAATTTCATGCTAAGTCGTATTCAGGTCATCTGGGATACCAAAATACATTGAGAATAGTGAAGAAGTTCTAGTATTGGATGAATCTGAAGAAGGAAGTGGTAGAGTTTGTGGCTAGATGTTTGGATTGTCAACACATAAAAGAAGAATGTAAACATCCAGGTGGTTTACTGCATTTGATTCCAATTCCAAAGTGGAAATGGGAGGTTATTTCTATGGATTTCATTATAGGTTTGCCAAGGACATATAGACAATATGATTCCACCATGGTTATGGTGGACAGATTGACAAAGGTAGCACACTTCATTCTAGTGAAATCTACGTACTCAGCTAGTGATGTAGCACATGTCTTCATCAGAGATATAGTGAGTTTGCATGGTGTTTTGAAGAAGAATGTGTTAGACAGAGATTCTAATTTTACTTCTAGGTTCTAGAAGGAGTTATTTACAGGATTAGGTACAGAGATTGGCCTTCTATATAGCTTATCATCTAGAGATAGATGGACAGATAGAGAGGGTCAACAGAATACTGAAGGATATGTTGAGGATGTATGTGATGCACCAACAACGGAAGTGCAAAGAGTATCTTCCATTGGTTGAGTTTGCTTACAACAATGGGTATAAGGAATCACTGAGGATGAGCCCATTTGAGGCACTTTATGAGTGGATTTGTAATACTCCTATCAATTGGAGCGATCTAGTGAACATGGTATTGATATAAATAGACATGTTGGTAGAAATGGAACAGGAAATGTAGGTTATCAAGAATAATATAAAGGAAACATGAGACAGGCAGAAGAGTTAGGCAGATCAAAACAGGGTGTTTAAGGAATTTCAGGTTGGGGAACATGTGTATTTGTGAATCAAGCCCAAAAAGAGCTCCTTGGGGATTGTATCATGTGTGAAGCTGACTCCTCGGTATTGCGGACCTTTCGAGATCCTTGGGAGAATTGGACCAGTGGCCTATAGACTTGCATTGCCACTGACAGTGAAAATCCATGATGTTTTCCATGTTTAATTGCTTAAAATACATGTAAAGGATGTTGATCATGTTATTGATTGGTCTGTATTGCGGGTGGAGCCAAAAGGAGAATTTCAGTTGAAATACAGTGCATTTTGTAGAGAAATATGCTCATGCTTTGGAATCGAGCAATCGAGCAAGTTAAATTGTAGTGGAAGCACTTTGAGCCCGATGAAGCTACATGGGAGATGGCTAATCATATGTGGGCTATGTATCCTTCATTGTCTGCTAGTTATGGAAAAACAGTTTTGGTGTGTGTGTGTGTGTGTGTATACCATAATGAGTTGTGTTATAAAGCTCCAACAATCAGTATGGGTGTCATGTTGTTATGTTTGTCACGTTGGTTTGCTTTTCAACAAGTTGTTCATTGTAAATACTGTAAAGAGCTAAGTTATAACGCTCCATAGGTAATATGTTTTTATTTTCAGGGTCTTGTTGGTTGTAGGTGTCATTGAACACCGAGTATGGTGTTCCCATTAGTGGGAGGGGTATCTAATAGCCCATGGTTAAAAGTTCATATAATAAATTTAATAAAGGCAAAATAAGACCAAGGTCATCAGATATGTATTCCAAGTTGAATGTTGGGCAAAACATCATAGTTGGTGTTCATTTGGTTTATGATCGCTAAGGAAAAATTGGCAAAGGAGTTTGAAAAGAAAAAAAGGCATTAATTGACATTTTGTTTATGTAAATAATGGAAATTAGGAGAAAATAAAGGTGAAAGGTCACAGGTTTCATGTGAGGAAGAAAATGGAGGGAAAATAATGGAAATTGAAGAAAATAGAGGCCTCAATGATGAAAAGGCTTTTCGGGATCAGTTCACAACCTTTAGTAAATTTGAGCTTGGAGCTCTATCTATTCTCCCTACTCTCTCATACTCTTGCACGCTTAGAGAATTCTTGGAGCACACTAGCATTGGAGAAAGGAAGGCAAAGGAAGGACAAGAAATAAAAGGGAAGAAAATATCAAGCAAGGAAGAGTTGGATCAAGTGACTACAGAGAGATTAATTATAGGTATCGAGTTGCATGTATGATGTCCTTCCTACTTTTGGCATTCATTGTACATGCATATGGGTATTTGGTTCTCTTGTTATCATTGGCATGGATTTTTCCAGGTGTGATAGTGGTTTCAAGTTTTTCTTGCCATTTTTGGATAGCCATGGTGTGATGAGGCTTTGTCATTTGATTGAGCTATATTTCCAGATTATTTCGAAACTGAGTGAGGTGGTTTCATGGGAAATCACAAGGAATAGGAACCCTTGGATCAATAAAGGTGAGATTGTGGTAAAGAATGGTTATGTATACCCTCATGGGGCCTAGGAATCCTCGACTGGTAAATGGAAGGATATATGGTAAATCCTAGAGGGTGGAGACGGAAAATCTCCCCACGGTTTAGGTGGAGAGGTCTGGAGGCATCCATGCTTGTATAGGTCTAGTGATCCCTGGACTGGTATGTGGTGGGATTGCGGTAAAGCCTAGTAGTGTATGTTTCTTATTTGGGCCTAGGAATCCCTTTGCGGGATATACGGTAAAGCCTGGTTGTATAGGCGCTTTCTTTGGGCCTATAAATCCTTGACTAGTTCTAGCGGGATATGCAATAAAGCCTGAGAAGCATGGTTAGTTTTAGTGTGAGTCCTACATTCATGCTTGGAATATGGAATGGGGGTGATTGGCTGAAAGAAAGATTTGGTTTAGTCCAATCTATGGTCGGGTGGTACATGGAAATCCCTCACTTGGTTGGATTTTCATATTTTAATAAGATCTATTTTCCTCTTGTGTATTATGTGTGAATATGCTTGTTATTATGTGATTTTAATGTGTTGACACCTAATCCGAAACGGATGGGTGAACCGGACAGTCATCCAGAAGATGAACTGATCCGTTTTATTTGTATATATATATGTAGATTACCTAATGAATAATATCTCAGTTTTCTCTCGCTCATTAAGCCTGGAGTTACCCTGGCCTGACATGGTATCAGAAGATGAACTGTTACAATGCTTTTCTTCTATTTGCACTGAAATCTGTTGTTCTTCATGATTTAAGCTGGATGAATCTAACTTGGCAGATTTTAGAATGAATCTTAAGCACCTTGCCTGTCCGTTTTCAGAACTTGAAACAATTTTAAGTGATTTGTTTTGAACTACGAGACTTCTTAAAATGGGTTGCTGAAATGAGAGGCGGGTAACATATCAAAGATCAAAGGTTTTAATAGCAGAT
>APFE030590378.1:19197-34954 GCA_000404065.3 Pinus taeda | reverse complement strand
AAAATGGGCCACCATCCGGACGCTCTTTGCACTAGCAGCTCAGAACGGTTGGAAAGTCCATCAAATGGATGTAAAAACTACCTTCTTGAATGGAGATCTAAAAGAGAATGTTTTTATGTCCCAGCCTGAAAGATTTGCTGTGAAAGGACATGAACATAAAGTATGCAAACTTGTGAAGTCCTTGTATGGCCTCAAACAAGCACCACGAGCCTGGTATGAAAAGCTAACTGAGCATCTTCTGAAACTCAACTTCAATCATTTTGATCTTGATGATGCAACTTTATTTGTCAAGGAAGTTGGAAAAACAATTGTATATCTTGTGGTATATGTAGATGATCTTTTAATGACAGGGAACAATGAAAGTTATATTGCATCCATAAAGAAAGAATTGGGAAAAATCTTTGAAATGACTGATTTGGGCTATGTTCATTACTATCTTGGCATTGAAGTAACCTAACATTCAAAATCCATATTTCTTTCTCAAAAGAAATACATTGGAGATTTGTTAAACAGATTTGGCATGACAGAATGCAATCCTCTTTCTACTCCAATGGAACAAACTTGAGGCTCACATCTATTCAAGGAAAAGAATTTGAGGATGCAACAAAGTACAGACAGCTTATAGGAAGTCTCATCTATCTCACTACTACTAGACCAGACATTTCATTTGCTGTTGGAATCCTCTCCAGGTTTATGCAAAAAGCCTTGTGAGGGACATTGGTCTGCTGCCAAAAAGAGTTCTAAAGTACTTGAAGGGAACTCAGACCTTGGAATAAGTATACACAGGGTAGACGACTTCAGCTTGATTGATACTTGATTTAGACTTCGATGGAGACAAAAAGAAACTGGAGTATCTACTTCAGGATATGCTTATGAGTCTTGGATCAGGAAGCTTGTCTCCTTTGGAGATCACGCAAACAATCAGTTCAGCAGATTCCACAACAGAAAGCAGAATACGTGGCAGCAAGGAAGGCAAAACAAAAGAAATTGTGTGGCTCAGAAAAATTCTGAAAGATTTCAGGGTGAAACAAGTCAATTCAACTCCACTCATGATTGACAACACCTCTGGCAATAAAGTTGGCCAAGAATCCAAAGTTTCAATGATCGTACAAAGCATATCAATACTAAATTCATTTGATCCGACATCATGTGAGGCACAAAACAATCCATCTCCGCCATTTGTTCCACAAATGAGCAAGTTGCAAACATCTTCACCAAGCGCTTGGAAGAGAAAAGCTTGAAAGATTCAGAACGATGCTTGGACTCACCGACATCCCTTCAGTTAACGGGGGGAATGTTGACACCTAATCCGAAACGGATGGGTGAACCGGACAGTCATCCAGAAGATGAACTGATCCGTTTTATTTGTATATATATATGTAGATTACCTAATGAATAATATCTCAGTTTTCTCTCGCTCATTAAGCCTGGAGTTACCCTGGCCTGACATAATGGTTGTCCTATAATTGTTAATTTGTTGGTTATAAGCATGGTTCTATGACAATCTTGAGTTATATCTCTCATCATGTTTTGGTTAGTAGATGAAATGTTAATGAATGAATGACCTAATAGATGATAATGTATCTATTGTGAGAGGGCATCAAACCTTATTGACGAATCTCAAATAAGTATGAGGACCCTATGTTCATATGTATTTTTATGACCTATACATTACATGTTCATGATGTGTTTAACGAAATTCCTATCATGGTTAGGATGAGTCAGGTCAGGTCCTTGTTCAAGTCTTTCATTAGAAGTATTTTACTCTTGTTATTTATCATTACTAATAATTTCATCAAGTTCTGGGTAGAGATCTAAGTCCTAGCCCTAAAAAAGTGGTTCAAATTCTGGGGTCATTGGCACAAAACTGCCTGAAATAGACTACAGTTTCATGGAGGCCTTGCTGTGGGAGCGACTGGAGGGTTTCAGACACATAAAGGTCTTTTCAAGGGAGTGACTGGGGGTCTAGTTCGGTAAAAACGAAAGTTAACTCAGGGGTTGGTCACCTAAAGTTGTTGATTAACCCTTGGGGTCCTCTAGCTCCTAAGGAAGGTCAATTTGGTTTTTGGTATATCGAATCCATTTCCTTAACTATACATGGGGAGTTGAATCATATCATAGTAACTCTTCATCACATGTTTACCACAGTGGACCAGTTAGCTTGGGTAAATGTGGGATGAGGGTGTTACAAATAATTACAAATTTCCATGTGGCAAGACCTTCTCTTTAAACATAGAATGAGCGTAAGCAATGATAGTTGAATAGTGAACAACAAGAATTTAGGAAATTGAAGTGTTAGGTGGCTAGATTCTCAATGAAAAACTTGAAGACATAGGTTGGTGCCTACAATTCATTTATTTTGTTCTTAGTTGGGGGATTGGTGTCTCTCATAGGTTGGTTCTTACATTCATTGAGTTGGCACTGAGCTAACGGAACGAAATCTATTATAGGTTGATGCCTACGAAATTTGTAAGTTGGTGCTTACTTTGTGTAATGAAGTTTACAAAATATTTACAAAGAAAATTTGTATAATTGTTTCTAATGAAGATCTATGTTTCATGATTTACATACATCAAATGTTTCAAAAGATAATTAAAAAAAAAGTTAAAATAATGAAACATTGATTCACCCCACCCTCTCAGTATTTCCAAAACATATGTTTATTCATTTTCTCATATCACCTTAGTAATGCCTCATACATCTTCATTCTTCATTAATCATTAAAAATATCCATACCTCCCTTTTCTATTGAGTATTCCATACTTAGTTTAATTTGGAAACTTTGTGTAGAGAGTTGTAGCTCCAAACAAAATCTTTGCACCTCACATAGTATACGTGTTGCACTATTGCACATTATTGTCTCTACACTGCTCTCCACACTTATTCAATTTTATATTCGTGCGCTAAATATGCCCCACACTATTTCCTTTTCACACTCAACTCCTACACTTTTCATGTGTCCACACTCCTGCATCTCCACATATCTAAATATTCCACACCATAGTATCACTTTAAAAAATGATTTCTTCCTTTATAATCAATACTTATTGAATTTCAAGAAAGCGCCCATTTTGCTCCTTTTGAGGAAAATTTAAGGCTCTTTTAGGAAATATTGATCTTCGAGGTAAAATATTGTGATATGGCAGTATGTGAATCAAACCCTTTTTATTTTCGTAAAGGATATTTCCTTTTCAATTAACTCCCAATTATGATCCTTGCATGCCCTGATGAAGGTGGTACATGATGAAGGGATGTTTTAATAGATGAAATTAATGAACTAATCCTTTAAAAAACTAAGAGATCTATAATGCAACATTAACTTGTCACATATATCAAATTTCATTCTAAGAATAAAGGAATATGGCAAGTAAAAATAAGGGGGAGGTATTTTGTGGAGATATTGCTAACTCTCTTGTTGGGTAATTTAATTGTTAGTTAAATTACTTGTCATTTAAATTGTCAAACCCGAGGTTCGTGAACTTGTTAAGTGCACTTGCACAATATATGCTAGGAATCAACTTTCAATTTCAAAAAATGAAATTCTATAGTATTGAAAGAAATTGCAAGACCGAAATAAAACCTATTCATGAAAAATGTCTAAGTTGACTATGCACACACTTTCTTTATCAAAAGTTTCAATTTCGGAACTTGGAAAACAATCTTTTGATCTATGAAATTAAATGACGATTGAAATGAAAGTAAAATTACTCTATTGACATGAAAATAAATCTATTCTAGTGACATAAAAGTAAATCTATATGATCAACAGGAAAGTAAATATATCATATCAATAAGAAAGTGAATCTATTTTAATGACTTGAAAGTAAATTTAATCTAGAAAACAACAAATCCTATACTAAGAAAGCACTGAGTTCTTAAGTTATTAATTTTAAAGGTAACCTACTCTGAAAGAAGTGAGATATAAATTGAAATTACTAATGTGTGCATTGTCAATTTAGAATCATTCATGAGTATCTATGAATCTAAAAACAAACAAAATTAAAAGCAATGAATCTATGAAATGAAAGCAATAATGCTTGAACTACAAAAGAACAAGAATGGAATTAGCATAAAATAATGTAAACAATGCATCTAATCAAAATACTTGTAATGAGCATAAAATAAACTAATCTATCTTGCAAAAATGGAATGTTAGAATACATCCCATACTCATTAGGTGGCCATTCTAAAGTGCATGAGAGGCGGAAAATTGAGAAAAATCTTGATCAACCATCAGATCTCATCATGAAGACAACCATATGAAAGTGAACTACAATGTTATTCATTACATCAATCATACTCATAGTTCCAATATTTAATATCAAAAACTCTACACTAAAGTATGAGCATATCACCCAAACTTTTCACACCTTTCGAGAGGAGAAGGCACTCCTATTTATACAAAAACTAAGATACCTAATTCATAAATGTAGATCCACAAACCTATCCTATATCTATAGATATCTCATGTGGTTACAACCATGTATTGACATCTAGCAATTAACATATGTTCATATCCTCTCATAAATCTCTCCTAGCTTTGATAGGAGACACTTATGAAAACTTCCATGATCTTTCTCCATGAAATGTGCTTGACCAATTATCTCAAATCTTCCTCAAATATTCAAGAGTTTGAAGAGAAAATTCGAATTTGAGTCTTGGAGGCCAAATATGACTATCCTGGAATCTTCAAATATGCCTACACACATCACAAAACTCATCCAACTTTTATATATAAGTGAATACATGTTATTTTTCAAATATTTAACCATAAATTCACTCAAAATATGAAAATAAATGCATTGGAAAACAATGTGTCAAAACCCATATTTAATTATTAAGGTGGTTGTTGGACATTAGAAAAGGTATGTAATTGCCACTTATTTCTTTATGTTTTCCTTTAATTCATAACTTCTTTACATTATGAGATGGGCATATGATGAAGGATTATGATAAAGTTTAAGGGATTTGTGAGTAACGTAAAATGACTAATTATTACCTTTTTCTATGCAGAAAATGAAGAAAATGGAAGATCTCCATTTCAGAGGAAAAGACAGGGCAAAACCAACTGTTGTCCCTTTGATAGGGAACCACATCTAGACGAGGCAATCCAGATCGGAGCGCATGAGCCAGGAAAAGGAAGAAGAAACACCATATCAGTGCAAGAGGACAAAGAGATAACTGAAGGATAACGATATGGCGAATTCCTCAGGATCCTTTGATCCTGAGGGATCTCTACCTTAAGAATATCTGTATCTTTGTTATTTCCACCTAGCCGCTATAAAAGGGACAATGATGCTAGCCCAAGGGGTTGATTATTGTTGTTTTATAAAATTTGCTGTTGCAAACTGAACTTTGATCATCAACTCTCTTTAAAGAGCAATTACTGTAACTCTATTTTTATGATTAATATATAAACTTCATTGTTGTTCCATCCTTGATTCTGGAGTAACCACAACAATGCGTCCCTGGTGGATAAGGGCCCAGCCCTAGTGGATCACTTGCTTTCTGTACCAGTATTTTCTGATTACAAGTCATTTGTGGTTTGATTTCTTTTACTTGCTTTATTCAGTAATCTATTGTTCCTTGTCATTTCATTTACTGGCTCTATTATATTTAATTCATATTTGAATAGTCAAGTTATCATTTGCAACTGAAATGTTATGCTGAAATCATATCGCATTGTTGTTCCTTTACAGATTGACATTACTGTGTAACATTGTTGTTCCTTTACAGATTGACATTACTATTCGTTTATAGAGTAACATTGCTGTGCATTTACAGATTGGTATTGTTGTTCATTTAGCTACAGTTTACCTCTAATCGTGATTGTTGTTCATTTGGATCACCGTTTCATTGCAACTGCAATTGTTGTTCCTTTTTTTTTTTTCTCGGTAAAAGACTATCTAGCTATTTATATTATAATACAGAGGAGTTTTACAACTGATACGCATGCTGAGCATGGAAGAGCCCCTTACAGGTACTGAGTTTACAAAAAACCAGCTTTCTGAGTCTCCCACACAGGGGCAGCTGCAGCTAGTTAACCATGACCTTGTCCAAAATTGACATTGATTTACTTGACTAACAGAAACAGAAGCACCGAGGTGCTGAATGATGCTAACTAGACACGTGAATGCCCACGCAGAGGCGACTGACCAAGACTGACTGTAAGAGGTGGCAACCAGACATAAATTCTGCATAATCAACTTGCAAAAAAGGATTACCCGGCAAAGCTTCATTCCTGGATCTTCGCAGATGGCGGTTGAAGGCCTGCGAGCTGCTGCTCAGCCTCCTCACAGGGGCCCTGTTCTTCCACAATTCGCGCCCATCCCTGTCCTTCTTCCACTCCTTCCCATCTCGCCCTCCACACTTCCTCAGTGAAGCCCAGTGGTGCTGGTCCCAGGGAGGGCGTGTAAATTTCCATGGGCGCCTTCCCTTTGCCTCCTGCTTCCTGCTCTGATTGTGCCTCTGTCGCCTCCCCTTCTCCTCCTCCTGGTGGCAATTGTGGCTGCACGGCGGGCCCTGCTTGCGTTTCCGATGCCTCCTCTCCCCCGCTGCCTGGAGGCACCACCGCGCCAGCTCCATCGTCTGCCACTTGAGTGAACATAATTGTGATGTGGGCGTTGATGCCCTGGTTCCCATCAGGTCTGCCCAAGGAGAAGACAACTGAACCGAATGCAGGAAGCCTTGCTTCTCCCTCCCCCGTGCTGCCGACCTCCACAAGCTGCTGAGCAAGCAATGGAGTTGCTGTTGCTCTCCTGTGGCAATTGCAGCAGCAACAGTGTTGATATCCCTCCCCTGCTGGACGACGGGAGGAAGCTCCTCTTCCACGACCCCTTCTACTCGGCTGCCTCTCCCTTGTTCTGGCCATTGAGCCTCCTTCTTCCAAGACTGTCGATCACTGGAGGCCGAGTCCACAGAGCTCTGCGAGTGAATTCTTAAGCAATTGTGCCACCAGATGTGGAGCGGCGGGATGGTTATGCCTTCTCGGTCATTGACTGCACTCTGAGGGCCATCACCCTCTGCAATTCCCGCATACCACCACTGAATCTCACAATCCCGAGCTCCTACAATCCAAATTCCCCAGCCTCTGTTGCAGAGATGGCTCAGACCAGGAATGTCGCGGCCGTCTGGCATCCTGCAATGAAATGGTCGATGTGTTGATACGAAATGAGCCTGCATTGAATTCTTCCAGTACCGTCTACCCACCCTCCTGCTCGGCAATGAATGCCTGGAATGACCACTGAAGCGCTTAAGTCCTTGACGGCGCCTGGTTTACCAACCTGTCACGGGCACGAGGCGACACCTGTGCCTCGTCCTGTTGGGATAATCCGCCACCCGCATCCGGGGAATTGTTGTTCCTTTATGACTATAGTTAATATTTATTATGCTAAACTCAGATTACTAATTCCATCATTATAGATTCGTTGTGTGCTAACATTTGATTTAGTTCGTTGTGCGTTTACATTTGATTTAGTTCGTTGTGCGTTTACATTTGATTTAGTTTGTTGTTCAATATTTTGTAGACTTACTTAAGTTTGTTGTTCCATTCTTGGTTTGTTGTTCAAATCATTTCCTAGTTAAAGATTGCTTCTCAATTCCTTTAGATTACGATTGCTGCTTAATTCAATCCTGTAAGTTAAAGCTTTGTTGTTCGATCTTTTCAATAGATTAGTCAATGTTCCCTTTTCTGTTAATTGAATTATCATTTCAAGTATTTGCTTTGGTGTGAATGGAACGATCCGAAACTGTAGTGAACATTGACTATTGTTGTCTGGTTCCCAGATTGGAGGTCTTCTCTTTGATTGCTTTTCATTTGCATCAGTTTACAAAGGAAAGAGTTATCATTACTGCATCCTTACTTGATGACTGTTGCAGTTTCTTAAATGAATGATTTAGTTACAAAGCATTTCAATTTCTTGCCATTACATTTAGAGTTTGTTTCCAGCATTTATTTACTTTTGTAAAAGCACTATACTACTAACATTACTCTTGACAAGTGACCGCCTCAGACTGAGTACGATTTTAAGATAAGAAATCGTACCTGCATTGATAATTAATGTAGGGTAAATAGAGGTTAAAAGACCCTTTTTCCTGCTCAACATTTTGGCACTGCTGCCGGGGAAGAGTGTAGCCATTTGTTTCTTTTGAGAGTAGTGTAAGTACCTACTAGGAGAGAATTGGGTTTTAAAAACGGAAGGTAAGAAGCTGCGTACGGAGGATGTAACAACCCTGCTCCCCTGCCTGCTTTCCTGCAGATTTGTTGTTATTTTGGGTAGAAATCAACATTTGATTTGTGTGCATGACTAAGCAGAAAAAGCCTGAAAAGAATCCTAAACCACTACCCAAGCCTAATAAATCTAAGGGGTCGGTGACCCTTGGCCGATTGACCTTTATAAACGAAATCCTTAAAAAAAACAAAATCTCAGCCTTCAGTAGGACCTAGAAAAATTGCTTCTAGACAACACATCCCTAAATTCCATGGCCTAACATCAGAAGACCCAGATGCATTTTTGTTTGAATTCAATGTGCTATGCAGGGGATATGACTATACCACCGATCTTCAAAAGCTGAAACTATTTCCCTCTACATTAAAATGAGTTACTTTACAGTTGTTTATGGGGTTAGGTGGAGGTGTTGTGAATGATTGAGATCAGATGAAAGGTGCCTTCTTGAAGAAATATCAGGATTATTATAGGTCTAGAGAGTTAAAGGATGAAATATTTCAGATGGTAGCTAGACCTAATGAGACACTAGAAGAATATGCTGAACGTTTTCAGTATAATCTTCAAAGATCTCCTTATGCATCATTACCCTTATCTGAAAATGTATTAAAAACAACATTAATTAAAGGCATGAAGGAACAATGGATGGAAACACTAAATATCATGGGAAAATGGGACATCTATCAAGAAGATTTTGCTAACATCATCGATTTATGTATCAGGAGCTCACGAGGCAGCACAAGGCTAAAACCAGTTGAAACACTAAATATTATGGGAAAATGAGATATCTATCAAGAACATTTTTCTAACATCATCGATTTATGTATCAGGAGCTCATGAGGCAGCACAAGGCTAAAACCAGTGGAACATGACAGGTTTATAAGGGACAACAAGACCTCTGGAGAAGGAGTAACTCACGCAGAAATCAAAAATTTACTGAAGAATTCGAAAACTGATATATTTGGGACTCTGACAACGCAACACAATATTATGCAAGCAAAATAGAAACAAGCAAAAGCATAGCAAAATCTGGCAATATTCTGCCCTAGATGCAGAAAGAAACACAGCCACAAAGAGTGCCCATTAGATGGAGTTCAAGTTTGCGCTATTTGTACAAAAGACCACTCTATGGAGAGCTGCCCCTCACTTCCTGGTTTGAAAGAAGTATACAAAGAAGCGGAAGAAGAACTAGAACCAGTGTACCTACTTAATCAACGCCGTCAATGGTAGCCACGACAATCAGGTATGTTCCCTGATCCATCTTCTCCTTTCCAGCCTCCAATATCATGCTTAGCAATATAATACAATGTGGCAAAATCAACCTCCCTTCTCAAATTGGTTACAACAACCATTTCCTTCATCATCACCATGGCCGAATCAAGCAAGCCAATCTAATTGGCCAAATTTTCCTTACGTTCCACCATATTGGCAAAATAATTCACGTCCAACACAATGGTCCCCTCCCACTTCGCAGATTCAAGCCTAGTAGACAAACTGGCAAAGACCGATGAATCAGCTAGTAGGAACCATTCCACTCCCTCAACCTACACTACCAACACTACAACAAAACCCCCAGTCCAACTTAAGACCGCAACTCCTAGCCCAACCCAACCCGAACCCAAATAGCAGAACGATTCAATTTGTTCAAATAATTGAAACACCAGAACTAGAAACCGATCTAAGGGAGTGCAATGAACTTCAATTAAAGTCTGGGCGCATTATAGAAACTAAGGGAGATAAAAAATTTCAAGTTGAAAATCAGTTACCCGCAGAATAACCATTACAAGAAGATGTGGTCAGACAACAGACTCATGACCAAGCAACCACATCTTCTCCCCCATTCCCAGAATGATTAATCATACCGCCTATAGAACATCTCGACTTTGATATTCTGGGAGAACTAAAGAATTTGTACATAAAAATCCCACTCCTCCAAGCTATCCAAGATATCCCAATATATGCAAAGACCATCAAAGAGATAAGTATAAAAAAACAAAGGAGGAGAATAACAAATAACCCAACAGTCCAAGTAGTTGGCAGCCTATCTGATCTATTATCAGGAAGAGAGGCACCTATCAAATATGAAGACCCAGGAAATCCAATAGTGACAATGCAAATCAATGGACAAACTTTCCAAATGCCTTAGTTGATTTAGGGGCTACAAGCAATATTTTAACAACCACTACTTGTCAAAAACTACGCATTACATCAGTAGAACCAACTTCCACCTTATTAGAACTGGTTGATTGATCATTGGTTAGGCCAGAAGGTACACTGCATGATGTCATGGTATCCGTTGATTCCTAGGGATATCTTGCCAACTAATAATAAACCCCAAAAACCGACTTGATGGACATCCATTAATTTTAGGTAGACCTTGGCTTGCGACCGCTGATGCTTACATTGGCTGCCGACAAGGTAGTATGATGATAACTAGAGGGAGTAACATCAAGAATCTATCCCTATACCCTCCAACCTAGCCAAGTGTAACAATAATAAAAACTAATAAACATATTGTATCATACCTCACCGAAAACATTAGATCCCCATTAACTATAGAACATGCCCTTGATTTTAAAGATAAAACAGAGGATGATGTTATTAACAACTTCATTAACCAAGTTGAATCCAGATCCCATGTACAATGTCACATGATAGAGGCAGCATTTGACAATGAACTAGAAGATCCTCTCAAAGACACTCATGACCAGACAATACCCACTACCTCTGTTTCAAATAGCAAAACTATAGAGATTGAGCCAGGAAAAACTTTGAACATCAAGAGTAACCTGACTCATGAACAAGAAGAGAAGCTGGTGCAACTACTGATAAAATACAAGGAATCTTTTGCATGGTATTATCTGGACATGAAGGGAATCGATCCCTAGCTATGTACCCACCACATTTATACAGAAAAGGATGCGAGACCTATTCGCCAACCCAAATAGAGACTTAACCTTCACCTGAAAGACATTGTGAAAGCTGCAAAAGCTTTTGGATGTAAACTTTATTTATCCGATCTCTGATAGCAAATGGGTCTCTCCGCTAGTAATGGTGCCAAAGAAGAATGAAAAGTGGAGGATTTGTGTAGATTATAGAGAATTAAACAAAGTAACCCAGAAAGACCACTATCCCCTTCCATTCATTGACCAGGTATTAGATACATTAGCATGAAAGATATTCTTTTATTTCTTAGATGGCTTTACTGGGTACAATCAGATTCAGATTGCTCCTGAAGACCAGGACAAAACTACTTTTACCTGTCCTTGGGGAACGTTTGCCTACAGAGTCCTACCCTTTGGCCTATGCAATGCCCCTACCACATTTCAAAGAGCCATCCTTAGCATCTTTTCAGATTTAATAAATGAAATGCTCGAAGTATACATGGATGATTTCACACCATATGGAGATGATTTCGACCCAGCACTAGACACATTGGAAAAGGTGATGCAGTGATGTATCGCCACCAGGCTCTGTTTGAGCCATGAAAAGTGCTATATGATGATGACTGAAGGACTCATCTTAGGTCATTATATCTCAGTGGCTGGAATACAGGTAGATCGAGCCAAAATTCAAATAATTGTGTTAATACCTACTCCTACCACATAGACAGAAGTACGCAATTTTCTTGGGTTTTCTGGTTATTATAGGAGATTTATAGAACATTTTTCTCAAATCATTGCACCTTTATACGCACTAATAGGGAATGTTGATTTTTTTTGGACAGCTAAATGCGACCATGCTTTTGAGGATCTGAAAAAGCTTGTGTCAATAGCCCTAGTGCTCAGAGGCCCAAATTGGGACCTGCCATTTCAAATTTCATTAGATGCTTCAGACACAGCTATTGGAGCAGTCCTTGAGCTAAACTATACTGTTACTAAAAAATAATTTTTATCTGTAATACATGTCGTAAATAAATTTAGGCATTATATCACTGGATATCCTGTTGTTTTATATACAGATTACTCTGCCATAAAATATTTAGCAAATAAACCAATTACAAATGGTAGAGTAATAAGATGGTTGATTTTATTGCAGGAATTTGACATCACAATAAAAGATCGACCTGGGAAAGAGAATCTTGTAGCTGATTTTCTCTCACGAATTCCAAAGCCAGTGGACGCAGTAGCAGTCGAAGATCAATTTCCAAATGAACATTTATTCGCTGTTACTGTCAAGACACCCTGGTATGCAAATGTTGCAAATTATTTAGCAGTAGGCAAATTACCAAAGCATCTGACTCCCAATGAACGAAAACAGATTGTTCAACGTAGTACCCAATTTTCTTGGATTGGGGGCCACCTATTTCATACAGGGTCAGATATGCACATCAGAAGATGCATTCGTGAAGACGAAATATTTGAAATTCTGAAAGCCTGTCATGACAGACCATGTGGTGGACATTTCGTAGATCAAAGAGTTGGTCACAAAGTTCTGCAAACAGGGTATTATTGACCCACAATCTTCAAAGATGCAAAGAAATTTGTTTAAGCATGTGACAGTTGCCAAAGAGCAGGACACCCTGAATAGTTCGACGAAATGCCCTTGAACCCACAGCTAGTAATCGAAACATTTGATCGTTGGGCGCTCGATTTTGTTGGTCCGATCAACCCATCATCAAACTAGAAAACATATATTTTGGTAGCAACAGAGTATGTTACCAAATGGGTTGAAGCAGAGGCACTTCGAAGAGCCACAGATTCATTTCCTGCCTCCCAAGAGACATAATCATGGACGGAGGACCGTAATTTGTAGGTAATAAAATACCTGCAACATTAAAAAACTATCATATTCAGCATAAGATTACCACTCCGTATCACCCACCAACAAATGGCCAAGTAGAAAGCACGAATAAATTCATAGAGACAATATTAACAAAAACCATTGCGTCACACAGACGCGATTAGGTTACAAGATTTTCGGAAGCCTTGTGGGCATACCAAACAACGTGGAGAAACACCACCGATTATTCACCATATCGGCTAGTATTTGGAAAGGAACCCTTCTTTCCAATAGAGTTCAAAATACAAATGCTAAGAACAACACAGGAAGTCGGTCTAGATTTAAATGAGGCCCAGACTAATAGACTACAACAAATCAACGAGCTAGATGAAATGAGCTTCTTGGCTCTTCAACATATTGCATTAATCCAACAACAGAGAGCAAAATGGCATGATGCCCTCATCAAAAAAGAAAATCTTCCACGAAGGAGATTGGGCACTCCTATATGATTCAAGGTTTCAGGATTTTCCGAGAAAACTTCCGACTCGCTGGCTGAGACCGTATGAAATCCAGAAAGTGAATGATAATGGCACTATTACTTTGACTACTATTGACGGATCTGGACGTACCTTTAAAGCAAATGGCCACCGAGTTCGACTGTACCACAAACCGCTTACTCGAGAATCCTTCTACCAGCAACTCTGGGAAGATTCTGACATGCAGATTTTGGCTAAGGAAGAGAACTCTTCCTCGCCTTCGGTTCACTAAGTAATTTGATTGTTTTTAAATTTTGTACATAACTTTTTCTGTTTTGTTTATGTAAATTACTTTCTGTGCATATTTCTGCATTTTTGTAAAAAAAAAAATTACATTTTGTTGTTTCTTTCCGAAGGAACAACACTTTCACCGCTTTGTTGTTCCTTTTCGAAGGAACAACACTTTTTTCATTTTGTTGTTCCTTTTCGAAAGAACAACACTTTCGCCGCTTTGTTGTTCCTTTTCGAAGGAACAACACTTTTGCATTTTATTGTTCCTTTCTGAAGGAACAACATTTTCGTCATTTTGCTGTTCCTTTCCGAAGGAACAACAATTTCACGTTTTGTTGTTCCTTTCCGAAGGAACAACACTTCCACATTTTTTTGTGCCTTTCCGAAGGAACAACACTTTCGTTTTTGTTGTTCCTTTCCGAAGGAACATCACATCTGCATTTTTGTTGTTCCTTTCTGAAGGAACAACACTTTTGTTTTTTGCTGTTCCTTTCCGAAGGAACAACACTTTTGTTTTTTGCTGTTCCTTTCCGAAGGAATAACACTTTAATTTTCTATTGTTTCTTTCCGAAGGAACAACACTTTCGTTTTTTTGTTGTTCCTTTCCGAAGGAACAACACTTTCGTTTTTGATGTTCCTTTTCAAAGGAACAACATTTCCGCATCTTTTGTTTGCGCTTGCTTTATTTTTTGTTTCGATTAAGGAATAACTGTTGTTCCTCTCAAGGAACAACAGTTTCGAGTATGTTTTTTCCCTTTTGCTTACGATTTTTGTGTGCAAATATTATTTTGTTGTCCCTCTAAAGAAACAACAGCTGTTGCATCTAAAGAATAGCACTTTTTGAGTGTATTTTTCTTCTTCTTGTGTGTATGTGTGCTTCACCATTTAGAAGATTTTTGTGAGCAATGGTCATCTAAGGCATAGCTATACATTTATGCAAGAATACAAAAACTAGAGGATACTAAAATCAACAAATCAAAGAAAAATCGTTATGTTTAAAAGAAATTGCTTTGAATTGATAAGAGAAAAGAGGAAAGGGCACAACTATTTATGTTACTGTGTTGTCTCTATTTTCACTAATACCAATGTGATTGATTATTTTTATCATGATGACTCTTTTTAAATCCCCATAATTCTCTTTGATCATTATTATTGAATAAGAATAAAAGCATATCTTTCTCTATTGAGATGTTCAGACTTCTTCCACCATCCCTTACTCTTAAGGAGTGTTAAGCCACCCTTTATATATAAATAGGAAAGTGCTATATAAAAGAAAAAAAGAATAAGCAAAAGATAAATATCTATATGATTACTAACATGATTTGTCAGATGAAGGATAGGGGGTCTCATCAAGAGCCAACCTACCATGATCATAAGGAAGAAAGTGAAGCGGCATTCTGATGAAAATGAGAATTTGGGGGTTGCCCAAAATCCCAATTTCTTAAAAAAAAACAAGAACCTGGAGCCTGTTTCCTTCGTGATTTCTTCACTGGTAGAGCATTCATCTCTCCATCATCATCAGAATCTTCCTTTGCACTGCATGTTGTCTTTAACAAACATTTACATATAACAGATGCATGATATTTGGATCAACAAGCTTGAACACAATATTTAACTTAATTATACCATACACACAGGCGTAGGCGTACACAATACTAGAACACGTTTCATATATATATACAGAACAAATTACATTCCAGGCTAGCATTTCAGCCTTAAAACCCAGGTCACAATCGACTACATCTTGCTCACTCACTATTTTACTCACAAATAAGATATCTCACACACCCTATCACATTGCCTTTATATAAGAATTTTAGGAAGGATCAATCCTATCTTCTCCGGATTTTCTCCACAAAAGCTTCATGCATGCACGCTTTAAATCTGCTTTATCCTTTTTAAATCTATTTTTCTGCTTTAAATCACACTTTTCTTTTGTTCTCATCCTCTCGTCCAGTTTGTTTGCTTTGTTGCTGGTTGCTCCCGCATCAGACTCCCGAGGCACAAAAATTTATGACCTCCTGGTCATATGCTTCTCCTGGT
>APFE030590378.1:0-19177 GCA_000404065.3 Pinus taeda | reverse complement strand
TGAGCTGCAACCAACCTCTACAGTAACAGCCTCCTCTGTTACACGATACCTCACCAAGCCCTCCCACACTCGGTCTTTTGGCATCCTTCTCTAGGTTGTTGCAAATCTTCTCACCTTCTGTTGCCATCTGCACAATAGCAAGACCATAAACTCTCCATCTTTAACACAACTGTACCTCTTTCCGCAGAATCTTACTACTCTGATCCTGATGAAAATGAGAATTTGGGGGTTGCCCAAAATCCCAATTTATTTAAAAAAACAAGATCCTGGAGCCTATTTCCTTCGTGATTTCTTCACTGGTAGAGCATTCATCTCTCCATCATCATCAGAATCTTCCTTTGCATTGCATGCTGTCTTTAACAAACATTTACATATAACAGATGCATGATATTTGGATCAACAAGCTTGAACACAAGATTTAACTTAATTATACCATACACACAGGCGTAGGCGTACACAATACTAGAACACGTTTCATATATATATATACAGAACAAATTACATTCCAGGCTAAGGCATTTTAGCCTTAAAACCCAGCTCACAGTCGACTACATCTTGCTCACTCACTATTTTACTCACAAATAAGATATCTCACACACCCTATCACATTTCCTTTATATAAGAATTTTAGGAAGGATCAATCCTATCTTCTCCGGATTTTCTCCACAAAATCTTCATGCATGCACGCTTTAAATCTGCTTTATCCTTTTTAAATCTATTTTTCTGCTTTAAATCATGCTTTTCTTTTGTTCTCATCCTCTCGTCCAGTTTGTTTGCTTTGTTGCTGGTTGCTCCCGCATCACATTCCCACTATGGCCACCACACCAGGGATATGATCCAAGAGGCACATCAAAAAAATAAACAGTCCTTGGAACAAGAGGTCTCATCATGAGCTGGCCTGTCCACCTTTCACTCCTTCCTGGTGAATGACATTTTAATTCATTTGGTTACCAAGCCAGCACAATGGCCTCCGTTCTGTCATCGCACGCACTTTCCTAGGCATACACAAAGGATTATGGTTCCAAGGGTGAAATATGCAACTCTGTCAAGGTTATGGACACTTGTGGGCAATAGAGCTCTGTTGATGGAATTGAAGTCATATTTCTTATACACTAATAGTCATTATAAACCCTTCTTATTATATATTTATAGTGGTTTCGAATGAGATTATGTCATACAACCCTTTCGAACCTTTGATACATGAAAATCATTTACAAATCAATCATGATGGTTCAAGTGGATAATGACCGCATAAGAACTTTTATTCATGTCAGTTGTCCTATCCTCCATTTTTCGCATCATATCACACCATTTCCATATTTATTAGCGATTTCCATCATACGCCTCGATTTCGGTAAACCGCTCATTTTTGTAAACATGTCATATATCTATACGTTGTTCCTTTATTCCACTGTACGATTGCATGCTACTCATTTATTTGATAGCCGAGGACGGCCTATCACATTACAGGGGGGTGCGGGTGATCTCCATAATTCACTGGCATACATGTTAGCTCATTATTCGGAGGTATTATGACTGCACCAAAACTCGGGAATAGCAAGTCTAACGGTATTTTATTTCCCAATATGCACGGCTTTCTATTCCAACACCATTTCCGTGTTTTTCTCTGCAAAAATTACCAATGAGTTAAAAATTTGAACAACTTGTTGTTCCATCAACTTCTCTGTGTTTTCTTAACAATGAGCTAAAAATTTGAACAGCTTGTTTTTCCATCGTCGTCTATGTGTTTTTACAGTGCGCTAAGCATGAACAATATGGGAGGAAGATCAATTCACAGTGAGCCATAGGTGTTAATGGTCTTTGACGCTGCACGAGAAATCTTAGCAAGGGCAAGATGGATAGCCTACCTTAACCATCTACAGCAATCTAACGAGACGGTGGCAATCGAGTTTCTGCAGAATTTGTAGGAAAATCATTTCATGGTGAGAGGGAGACAGATAGCAGTCACAGATGACATAATTGCTGAAGTTTAGGGACTGCCAGCCGTTGGACCTGTATGGACTCTGAAAAAGGTGAGACTATGAGACACCATAACCATCTTCAGGGATGAAGGGCAGAACCTTACTGTCAAAGGGAAAGGAGTCCTGTAGACAACCCTAGGAGAGACTTGGGCAGAATTGGTGAGAATTATCCAAAGCTACATCACTTGCGATGGCAGAAAAGACATGGTAAGACCACACCATCTCAAACTATTAGCCGTATTAAAGCAAAAATGTGTTGTGAATTTGCTTGCGTTCTTAAATTTTTTATTACATGATGTTGCCCGAAGCATGAGAAAATCTCACCATGTAGAGTCAGTAGTAAGCCATCATGGTTTAATTCAATTGATAGTCAGTTACAGTCTTTCCCAACAATAGAGTAGTTGGGAAGAATTGATTTTCTCGATAGATGGGGGACTGGCCTTGCCAGCCCCAAAACGAAAACATATTGCTAGCACATCGAGTAGACCACCAAAACGAAGACAATATGTCAGATTGGCAAGGAGCAGAGGAATGCTGAGAAATTCCCAGGGAAACATTAGCCAGCCTATGGAAATACATGATTCAAAAGATGAGAAACCCCCACGGCTTGAAGATGGGGAAAATGAAGAAGAATTAGAGGGAAACGAAGAAGAAGAACCAGAGGAGGAGACGGGGAAATCCGGTCAGGAAGAAGGGGAGGAAACAGAGCAATGCAACAAAAGTCCGTTGCAAAACCCTCTGCAAGAAGATGAATTGGACCAAATTTTGGCCAATATGGGTGAGTATTTCCAACCTCACAGCCCACTGAACCCCCATACCGAAGAAGGGCTGCAGGAACACTCTGCTCATGATAAAAGTGCATCTAAGGAAATGTGTGATGAGGAGGAAGAAGAAGAGGATCACTCTGCTCATGATAAGAATGTATCTGGGGAGAAGTGTGACGAGGAGGAGGAAGAAGAACAATCTGTTCCTAGTCAGAATACACCCGAAGAATTGCATGAATAAGAAAAGGTAGAAGAAGAAGCTACCTAGGAGACAACAGAACAAACCAGGGTTTCTACCCCTGAAAAACCTGATCAACAGAACACTGAGGAGGTGTTCCAAGAAGGAAACATGGAAATTGGCCAAGGAGAAGGTACAATATCTGAAG
Source organism: Pinus taeda (assembly GCA_000404065.3). Classification (NCBI taxonomy): domain Eukaryota; kingdom Viridiplantae; phylum Streptophyta; class Pinopsida; order Pinales; family Pinaceae; genus Pinus; species Pinus taeda. Next base: position 16,045 of record APFE030590378.1, on the reverse strand, counting down.
TACAAAGCCCAGGCATGAGAAAAGAAATGGTGTTCCTTCTAAGAAACCAGATGAAATTAAAAAATTGTGAAAGGAACAACAGAGATTTCTTAACGTAATTAAGAAACTTCGACAACAAATAAGAGTCTTAAAAATGGGGAAGAACTCAAAAGGAACCTCTGCAGCAAAGCGTGCAACCATCGAGGCAAAACCCCATAAGAAAAAGACCAAGAGGACTCAAGTCAAACCTTTTATTCAGAATTGCAAGGAACATCATTTGGTTGTTGCAAATGCAGAGTCATAAACAGATAACACACCAGCCTGTGATAAAGAAGTCCAGACAGACCGGACAGTCCGTGAGAAGGAAACTCAAACCATAAAAATTAGATGTCACAATAAGGAGATCCAAGTAGATCTCCAACCCAAAATTGTCATGATGGATAATGACCCGAGGATAGCAACTCTGCAAAAAGATTTGGCACAAGCCCAACAAATGATAGAGAAACTCACAGAGGAAATTGTTCCTCAAGAAAAATATCAAAAGTTACAACAGCAGCTAAAGAAAATCAATGCATCAGAAAGCTAAGCCTTTGATGGATGGTGAAGGGTAGATGAAAGAGTAAAAAATGTAACCTGTAGACTAGACATAGTTATAAATCAAATGGATACCTTATGTTCTATGTATACTGATGTTGTAGCGTGTAGGGCACCCACCAGAAACTATGCTTTGTTTTTGATGAAAAGATATTTACAATTGAAAATTAAGGTTGCAAGGCAGGAGTCCCTATAGAGATAAAAACCATTGATGATTTCATAAACTGTTGTAAGCATTACAGGGTGAAAGCTCAACGATTGTTATGTGAATTTTATTTGCACAATCTTGTGTTAGATGGAGAAACAAAACAAAACCCTAGCCCTTTTGTGGGTGATGTCCAACTTCGGGCATTTATTTCTTTTGGTTTTAATAAGATAAAGTGGCTTAAAGCCTACAATGTATTCTAGAGACAAGAGAATGGGTTAGATTTGTGGGTAAGGGGTGAACCTAGAGACCCATTGCAATTATGGAATAAACATAGGAGCTTAATGCGAACTCAGGGTGTGATCCAAACATTAGGACCTATTCACACAACAATCATCTGGCAAGGGGTAGAATACTTCCTAACAATCAAAGACCTTGCCATAGCAGCAGCCAGATTTCAATACCAGACTTCTAATCGGAATATCCAAAACAGAGAACCATTCAATTATGAGAATTTTAAGCTACCTATTGATCACTTGGTTATCTATGGTGACCTCATCTTGAGAGAAAGCCCATCTTGGTTAGGTTGTAGGTTTTGAAGTCCAATAATTTGGTATCCTACACTAGGGTATAAAGCCTTATATGAATTGCCTGAAGGTCAAACAGGGCATATTTTTGAAATCTTAGCTAGGAATCATGGTTGTAGACCACCGACTAAGAATCCTTCTCTAGCCTATTCCCTAATTGTCTTGCATGTCAATTACAATGTTTTCATGAGGGCATTAAAAAGGGTAAGTAGGGAGGTGTGTTGGTTATTAGAAAAGGTATGTAATTGCCACTTATTTCGTTATCTTTTCCTTTAATTCATAACTTCTTTACATTATGAGATGGGCATATCATGAAGGATTATGATAAAGTTTAAGAGATTTGTGAGTAACGAAAAATGACTAATTATTACCTTTTTCTATGAAGAAAATGGAAGATCGCCATTTCAGAGGAAAAGACAGGGCAAAACCAAATGTTGTCCCTTTGACAGAGAACTGCATCTAGACGAGGCAATCCAGATCAGAGCGCATGAGCCAGGAAAAGAAAGAAGAAAAGCCATATCAGTGCAAGAGGACAAAGAGATAACTGAAGGATAATGATATGGCAAATCCCTCAAGATCCTTTGATCTTGAGGGATCACTACCTCAAGAATATCTGTATCTTTGGTATTTCCACCTAGACGCTATAAAAATGGATGGCACGGCTAGCCCAAGGGGTGGATTAATGTTGTTTTATAAAATTTGTTGTTGCAAACTGAACTTTGATCATCGACTCTCTTTAAAGAGCTATTACTGTAACTATGTTTTTATGATTAATATATAAACTTCGTTGCTATTCCATCCTTGATTCTAGAGTAACCACAACAGTGCATCCCTGGTGGCTAAGGGCCTGACCCTAGTGGATCACTTGGTTTCTGTACCATTATTTTCCGATTACAAGTCATTTGTGGTTTGATTTCTTTTACTTGCTTCATTCAGTAATCTGTTGTTCCTTGTCATTTCATTTAATATCTTTGTTATATTTAATTCGTATTTGAATAGTAAAGTTATCATTTGCAACTGAAATGTTATGCTGAAATCATATCACATTGTTGTTCCTTTACAGATTGACATTACTATGTAACATTCTTGTTCCTTTACAGATTGACATTACTATGTAACATTCTTGTTCCTTTACAGATTGACATTACTGTTCGTTTACAGAGTAACATTGTTGTGCATTTACAAATTGGTATTGTTGTTCATTAGAATTACCGTTCCATTACAACTGCAATTGTTGTTCCTTTATGATCATAGTTAATATTTATTATTCTAAACTCAGATTACTGATTCCATCATTATAGATTCGATGTGTGTTAACATTTGAGTTAGTTCGTTGTGCGTTTACATTTGATTTAGTTTGCTATTCAATATTTCGTAGACTTACTTAAGTTTGTTGTTCCATTCTTGGTTTGTTGTTCAAATCATTTCCTAGTTAAAGATTGCTGCTCAATTCCTTTAGATTACGATTGCTGCTTAATTCATTCCTGTAAGTTAAAGCTTTGTTGTTCGATCTTTTCAACAGATTAGTTGTTGTTCCCTTTTCTGTTAATTGAATTATCATTTCAAGTAATTTCTTTGGTGTGAACAAAATGATCTGCAACTATACTGAAAATTGACTATTGTTGTCTGGTTCCCAGATTGGAGGTCTTCTCTTTGATTGCTTTTCATTTGCATCAGTTTACAAGGTAAAGAGTTATCATTACTGCATCCTTGACTGATGAGTGTTGTAGTTTCTTAAATGAATGATTTAGTTACAAAGCATTTCAATTTCTTGCCATTACATTTAGAGTTTGTTTCCAACATTTATTTACTTTTGTAAAAGCATTATACTACTAGCATTACTCTTAACAAGTGACCACCTCAAACTGAGTACACTCTTGAGATAACAAATCGTACTTGGATTGATAATTAATGTAGGGTAAATAGAGGTTGAAAATACCCTTTTTACTACTCAACAGTTGTCATAGTGCATGGTTATGGAGCTGCGAAATATGGTAAATTCTGAAGCAAAATGAAAGAAAAAAGGGTGATATGAATAACATTTTGGCATTGTTTCGGGGAAGTATACATAGGGGTTAACTTTCAATCGAGAATTATTTTTTAGAATCCAATCTCATTTTCAATTGCATATGTAAAGCATGATAAACATGATGCATGAATTTCAATCAATTTTTATACTATAAAAGTTTTGATCTAATCCATTTGTGGACAAGAGATCTAGAATCATGTTCAAGCATTTGGAGGAAAGCCAAGCAAATGAGGGCTACATTGAAGATTGGTTTCAAAAAGTGACTAAGCCACAACATTCTTCCATTCTTCAACAAAACCCGGCACCGATTCAAATGTACAAATTGTACTCATCCTAGTGTGCTCAACCTTTCAACTCCAAGACCAGAATGATTCAGGTGAACCTCCAAGGAAATAACCTAGTAATCTAGAATTTTAAGGCCTTTAGAATAATGTTGAGGTTTCCTAACTGAATATGCAACTCAAGTTGCATGAAGTAGATTCTTTCCCTAGCTGTCATGGTAGGGGTGTAAACATAATCAAGGAATTAATGGCTAAATAGACACACATGCCAATGAATCTCTCATCCACTGATATGTCGGTATTAGAAAATCATATCGTTAGTTCTTGTGGTTTTCTACTTGGATAATGGTACAAGATTTGATGTCCCATATACTCATGTTAATCCTTTACATTCTATACTTCTCATTCAAAAATGAAATTATGTTCGACTAGGAAGAAGTGATTTCAAATTAAATTTCATTCCAATTAGAAAATTATTTAAATACTTAAAATATTTTTCATGACAGATTATCTAGTGTTAGTAGTAGTTTATTATAATTTATTTAACATCCTTCATTTAAGGAGTAATGTGAATATTGAGGTTGAACCAATTCAGTTTTGGTACCCTATTCTTTGGAAACATTAATAAACTTTTTCATTTTTTTGTCCTTAATATAATTATGTTAAGGATTTTAGGCATATATTGAAAGGATTGGAACTACAAAGGTTAACTCAAGAAGTGTAAGACTTCTTGAAAGGAAAATGGGTTTGCATACAAAATGAGACTTGCACATATATAAGGTTATATCGATATCAAGGAAGTCCCTAATTACTTCTTATGTATATTTGTGATAGATACATGTTGCAAAAGTATGTAAACATTATTGTTCTTAGTCAGTTCTATTTGACAAGAAAAGGAAAAGATAGCTTATCTCACTATCATTCAAGATAGCAAATGTTGTTGTAAATAATTCATTAATTTAGCCTAGATATGTAAGACCCTTAAGCTATTTAATTTGAAGGTGTTGATCCATTTTCACATACCATCATCACCACTATTTATTATATATCCTTACCCCAAATTTTATACTTAGTCATTTTCTAAGAAGTGTGTGGAAATATTTCATGCCTTTATGCTCCACACATCTTTGGACTTCATATATATTTCCTCTCTGTACATTACTTCCCCACACTCTTCCATAAATGTGTGAAAGAGCTACAAACTCATCCTTTTTCACACCCATCCTCCCACTCACTCATCCTCCCACACATATATTATTCTACACATCTAAATTTCCACATAAGTAAAGTCTCCAAACATAACATATCATAAAATTTTCTCAAAGAATTTTCTCAAAGAATTTGGCATCTGCAAGGTTTGGAAATTTGTTCACATGGATTTCAAAAGAAAGAAGAGAAATTGAGCCCTGAGGGTTCACTCAATTGGTCGAGTCCCTACCATTAAAATCACCTTTCAATGATGGTTCAATTCTCTCTATCCTCTTGGGGTCAATATTCATGGTTGAACCAATAGGAAGTAATCCTTTTAGGTAGATCTACCTAGTACAAATATTTCATGGAAATAACAGTCACCAATCTCTAGGGATCACGAACCACATAGGAAAAAAAAAGAGAGAAAATCAAGCTAGCACATCAAAGGAGAAATATACAACAATACTAATTGATGATATAGTAATGGAGGTGAGTATCAACTATGAATAAAGGACCAAGAAAAGAGGGGAAAACCCCACTAATGCTCAACCTCAACCCTCTTTAGCTCCATAACATCTTCAGAGCTCCTCCTTAGCTAAAAAATGCAATAACATTACAATCTAAGAAAGCAATAATAAATAACATTCTAGTGGAGGTGATAGAGAAGAACCAACCCCTTGAGTCAACTTGGAAAGGTCTCACATTGCCACTTCATCTAAAAGAAAGAGTTATAGCAAGAAAGGGTTGCAACAAGTAGAAGGACCCATGGATATGGAGACAATGTAGGTTTTAACCTCATACAGAAATTACCTGCATACGAATTCTAAAACACATAAAATAAACAATGTGAGAGCATAACAGATAAAACACATATACACAGAGATTTTCCCCTGGATCCCAAAACCGGGACTACCAGCTTGATTTTTCATCATGTTGTGTTACAATACATATTTATACATGCCTAAGAATCCAATACCATGGACCGAAAACCATCACGTCCAAAACCATGGACCGAAATCCATCGCGTCCAAAACCATGGACCAAAAACCATCACGTCCAAAACCATGTGCAAAAATCATGCACAAAACCATAGGTAGGTCTACCCAACCTAACATAAGGTCCAAAACCAAAATTTTTTGGGGCGTTGCCCCACACCCCATAGAGTGGGGTTATCTGCACCCCTCAAACCCCTTATGACTCCCCCCCACTACGCAATCAACACAACGAAGGGGGGGCTCTGCCCCCCTTCTAACCCTCCGGTTAACTACGTGGGCTAGTCGTGGAAAGAATATAACACAAGCCAACATTCTCCCACTTGTTGTTGTCTTTTCGTAGGGAACCATAAGAGAGCTTAGTCATTTATCCAGCCCTGTAATGCCCATTTTTTCTCTACACCAAGAGAACTTCTCAAAGCTCACAGATTTTGTCAATGCATCTGTAGTATTCTTCAAAGTGTCGACTTTTACCAACAACACCTTTTTTCTTCTATCATATCCCTCACAAAGTGATATTGAACATCAATGTGCTTTGTCTTTGAATAATATGCAGAGTTATTTGCCAAGAAAATTTCACTTTGGCTGTCACAATCTATCCTTATAGCTCCCTGTACTAACCCCATACTTGAACACAATATCTGCAACCAAACTACTTCCTTGCTTGCATGAGTGTCTACTATGTATTCTGCCTCTGTAGTTGATAGTGCCACTACAGGTTGTTTCTTACTCATCCAACTGACTACACCTCTAGATAGGTTAAACACATACCCACTTGTAGATCTTCTCTGATCCAAATCTCCAACCTAGTCTGCATCAACAAAGCCACGAATATCCAACACTCTATCAAATCTTGGTCTTCCTTGATAGCAAAAACCATAATCACTAGTGCCACGCAAATACCTGAAAACTCGCTTCACTGTTGTCCAGTGCTCCTTCCCTGGTTTTGACATAAACCTACTCAATACTCCCACTGCATGTGCAATGTCTTGTCTAGTACAGACCATTGCATACATCAGGCTACCGAATGCACTTGCATATGGAACACGGGACATGTCCTCTTCCTCTTCTTGTGTCTTGGGAAATTGTTTAGTAGATAGCTTTACACCTCTAGGAATAGGAACCTTCACCGATTTACTATCCTTCATATTATATCTCTGCAATATTGTCTTGACATACTTCCTCTGGTTTAGCCAGAGCTTCCTCTTTTCCTGATCTCTTTTAATTTCCATGCCCAAAATATAGTTTGCAGCACCAAGATCTTTCATGTCAAATTTGGAGGAAAATTGGGTCTTTAAATCATGGATAATTTCTTTGTCATTTCCAACCAGCAACATATCATCCACATACAAGACCAAATAAATAACATGTTCACCAATTAATTTAAAATACACACAGTGATCTGCTTTGCTTCCAGTGAAGCCAAGTCCCCGTATAAATGTATCAAATTTCTGATACCACATCCTTGATGACTATTTTAACCCATACAGAGACTTCTTTAACTTGCATACCAATTCTTTCCTACCCTTCACCGCAAAGCCTTCAGGTTACTTCATGTAGATTTCCTCTTCCAGATGCCCGTGAAGAAATGTTGTCTTCTCATCCATTTGTTCTACCTCAGAATCAAAAGTAGCAACAAGAGATAAAAGTAATATAATAGAAGTTATCTTGGAAACAGGAGAAAAAATATCACCAAAATCAATTCCTGGCACTTGGGAATAACCTTTTGCTACCAACCAAGCTTTGTATTTCTCCACCTTTCCTTTTGCATTTGTCTTCTTCTTGAACACCCATTTACTGCCAATGGGTTTCCTTCCAGCCGACAACTCCAGCAGATCCCAAGCCTCATTTTTGTGCAAAAGATGCCATTTCATCAACCATGGCCTCTTTCCAGAGTTTTCCATCCTCTGAATCCACTGCTTCCTTCACAGTTCTGGGATCATCATCAGTAACAGACAAAGCAAAGTTTGAACAGAAAGCAGATGGACAATACCTTTCTGGCTGCCTTCTTTCTCGAGCTGATCTTCTCACCGCCGGAGTTTGTGGCTCTTCATCTTCTGATTCCTCCTCTGCTACAGAGTCTGATTCTTCCTCCTTAGTTCAAACTCTATCTTCACAGGTTCCTTTGGTTGGACTTCATGTTTGATAACATATTTCACCTCTCTAAAAACCACATCTCGACTGTACACAACCTTCCGTGTGACTGGGTTCCAAAGCTTATAACCCTTTAAACCATCCTTATACCCAATAAAGATGCACTTTTCAGATTTACTATCCAACTTGGTTCGTTTCTCCTTTGGAACATGTACATATGCAAACATCCAAATACCCTCAGATGTGACAGAGAGGGTTTCTTACCAGTCCATACTTCTTGTGGAGTCTTATCCTCCAGTGCTGACGAAGGTGACCTGTTGACTAAGTAACATGCAGTATCCACCGTCTCTGCCCAGAATTCTTGTCCTAACTCGGCACCATTGAGCATGCTTCTTGCCCTTTCCATCAACGTTTTGTTCATTCTTTCTGGGACTCCATTTTGCTGAGGTGTATATGGAGTAGTTTTATGCCGTGCTATACCACACTTCTTACATAATTCTTCAAATTCCTTGCTGCATAATTCTCCACCATTATCTTTCCTGAGCACCTTTATCTTGTTCTCTGTCTGATTTTCCACCAGAGCCTTAAATTCCTTAAACTTATCAAAGACTTCAGATTTCTTCTTAAGGAAATATATCCATGTATTCCTTGAGAAGTCATCTATAAATGATACATAGTACACAGACTTACCTAGTGATGGAACCTTCACAGGTCCAAACACATCACTATGCACAAGCTCTAATATCTGTTTTTTCCTCTTACCACCAGAGGGGAAACTCACCCGATTCTGCTTCCCATATACACAATTTTCACAGAAATAAAAATCCAGAGAGCTATTACGCATACCCTCTACCATACCTTTACCATGAAGTATTCAAAGGCCCTTCTCTCCAATATGTCCAAGCCTTTGATGCTACAGCATGGTCTTCTATCCAAAGACCACTAGATTTTCTGCTCCATTTTCAGGAACCATAAAACTATTGCACCCATCAACAACAGTGCTACCTTGCAGCTTGTACAGAGTTCCAATCTGAACTTCCCACATCAATACCAGTGCTCCCCAAACCATCTTGCAAGTATCCTTCTTGAATGCTATTTTTACACCTGCATAATCCAACTTGCTTATAGAAATCAGATTTCTGGCCAATGCAGGAATATGTAGAACACTCGGAAGTGTTCTAACCCTTCCACCTTGCAACTTGAACTTTACTTTTCCACCGCCAATGATTCTAGCCTTCCTATCATCCCCTAAGAAGACATCACCACCATCGTATTCCTCATACTCGCAGAACCACTGTCTATGGGGAGTGAAGTGAAAGGATGTACCTGAGTCAATCAACCATGCCTCATGATCTACATGTGTACTTGAAGAAGCCAAGTACACATCCCCACCTTCATCTGAGGTGGTTTTCACCTCTGTAGAAGGAGCATCATCAGATCCCTTTCCTTTATCAGGAGCTTTAGACTTACAATCCCTTTTGTAGTACCCTTCCTTTGCGCATTTCCAGCATACCACCTTTACAGGTTTTCCTGAAGATTTAGATCTCCCACTTGATGACTTATATTTGTTTATGTTCTGGGACCATCCTCGTATAGACAAGGCATCACCATTCTAGCTCTCCATATTTTTCCGTCTCATCTCCTCCGTCAACTTGTCCTGACGATGAACCACACTAGTTGGTTCGAAACGCGTCGACAAAGGTATTTTTCATGTGATTTACACTGAAGCTCTTCTTATAAATATGCTGGATCACAGAAGCCTTAATTCTACAAAGGATGAGACTATTTCATCAAATTGCAAGACAGTTGCATTGCTACCTATTGAAATAACTAGACTATCCCATGATCTGGTAGAGAACACAACAAATTGTTGCACTTGTCTTCATCTGAAATTTTAATATCAACAGATGCTAACTAACTTACCACTGTATTAAATGCGTTTAGATGCTCCGTCACCGAGTCTCCATCTTTCATCTTCATGTTATATAGCTTTTTCTGTAGGAACAGTTTATTCACCAGAGACTTAGATTGGTATAAAGTCCCTAACTTGTCCCACAAAACCTTCGTTGTAGCTTCCCCTGATACATTCAGCAATACTGAATATGAGACACACAATCTTATTTTTCTCTTTGCCTTATGATCCAACTTCTTCCATTCTTCATCGGACATTCCCGTTGGTTTAATACCTGGATCTACCATGATCCACTGATGTTTATCCACCAATAGATCCTCCAACTTGAGTTTCCACAACTTAAAACTCTGAACATTAAATTTCTTGATCTTTATCTTTCCACTTCTCGCCATCTTTTTCACGACCAGAATTGATCTCACAGATCTCCCACTGAACAGGGTCTACCATAGGCCCGAGCGAAACCCCTCAGCAATAAAGGCATCCCCTTGAAGCCAAAACAGCTTTGATACCAAATGTAGGTTTTAACCCTGTACAGAAATTACCTGCATACGAATTCTAAAACACATAAAATAAACAATGTGAGATCATAACACATAAAACACATATACACAAAGATTTTGCCCTGGATCCAAAAACCGGGACTACCAGCTTGATTTTTCATTGTGTTCCTTTCAATGTTACAATACATATTTATACATGCTAAAGCATCCAATACCATGGATTTAAAACCATCGCATCCAAAACCATGGATAGAAAACCATCGCATCCAAAACCATGTGCGAAAATCATGCACAAAACCATAGCTAGGTCTGCCCAACCTAACATAAGGTCCAAAACCAAAAAAATTTGGGGCGTTGCCCCAGACCCCATAGAGTGGGGTTATATGCACCCCTCAAACCCCTATGACTCCCCCCGATATGCAATCGGCGCAACGAAGGGGGGGCTCCGCCCCCCTTCTAACCCTTCGGTTAACCAACAGACAAATAATCTTATTGTTCCTGATTGGGTAGCGCTATGTATGGTTGAGAGTTAGATATTAGTTAAAAAGCTATCTATTGAAGAGCTAACCATATTTTAAGAACAACCATTGACCATGCATAACTTGAAAAGGTGTGTATGAAAATAAGAAAATTGTTAATAAATGGAAGTCTAAAGTGGAAATCTCAAGAGTAGGACCTACTAAACTCCTAAAATTACACATGGTTACAGGGGATACCCTTTCCCATTCGATCACACAGTAAGAAGCAGAAAATATGTGACTAAAAAGAAAGATAAGTGGGCTAGAAGAAACTCTTAGTTCTACTCCTCATTCATGAACCATTTAGCTATTTCAACACTTAAAGCTACAATAGCAATCACACCTGACACACCCCAAGAGATTAAAAAAGTATCACAATTCTTAAGTGGTAGTAGATCGTATGTTGAAATGGACATAAATAAGTGACTCAAATATTATTGAGGAATCATGGGGGATTTCTCTTTATTTGAAAAAATTATCTCAAGGAATTTCATTTTCAAAATAGTTAAAGAAATATTAGGAGCATGATTAGCAAATTGTTGAAAATGATTTCTTGAACCTCACTAATTAAATTAATGCTTATGTTCTAGCCTTTTCGAATTACTCACAGCAAAGTTTTTGTGGTTGACATTTCGAGCCATAAAGTGTGGCTCATCCTCATGATAGAATTCTTAGAGAAAACCTATGCTCTTAACAATCTTCAGATGACCCAACAAGGCCTCCCATAAGGAAAAATAATCAAGCAAATCAAGCCAAGTTGGTATGCAAGGATACAAATGTTACAAGATATTATATCATAACATTTAAGTATTGATGATCCTAAGAGCAACAATTTCTTCAATTCAATCAATATTGTCGAAGATTTACAAGGCCTATGAATGATTAGGGACTCAATGATGATCCCTAAAGATGTATTAAATTAAGAAGTAAATGTTATTAATTCATCATGGAGTAATGATTTCGATAACCTAAGTGAATTTCCAGAAGTTGAGATCATGATATGCAAAGGACATGGAGGAGGAAATCTTTACCTTACAAGTAAAACTAGACATAATGGTCCCACTAATGAAGGAATATATTGAAGATTGCCTTAGAAATTATTTAAACAAAATTGCAGATCCCTAATAATTGCTTTGGAAATTAGATTAACAAACATCTAAAGGCCAATTTATATTTCTACAATAGTTGTTACAAGAGAGAGAGAGAAAGAGAGTTCCCTCATCACCCTTCCGCAATTTTGTGACCTCATATTAATTGATCCACAGGAGCCCAATCCTAGTCCCTCAATGACGAATGCATTTACAATTTACATTTAAGAATCAAGATTTTGTTAAGTGTTGTAGGCACTTACTTTATTCAAACTTAAAGTGTGTAAAATTATTCTTTGACTCTCACAATAGTTATTTTTAGCACAACATGTCGTTCATGGTTTAAATACTTTTATATAAGAAATGATATCTCATGTTTGTTCTCCTATGATTCTTTATGATCTTCAAATGCATGAAATCATTTTATAGCTCCCTGAATATCTTGACTGTATTCTCTATATTTTGTCTATTGATTTTCTTCAAATGTGTTTTCCTCGTGGTGTGTGAATGGATATACATAGTGAAATGAATCTTGAGAGTGTATTTATTTCTAATATCATTATTTTATTTTTCTTCTAAAACACCTAGTCCACTAATAGGTGAACATATTGAATACTTATATTTCTATATTTGAGTTATTTGAATATTTGAATGGGTGAAAAGAGGAGTACCACCTCTATAAAAACAAAGAGGGAACCTAAACACAAGGGCTAGGAGATTGACTCCTTTTCCTAATAGGAAAATGCATTAAGCATGAGGAAGTTGAACCCATAAAGCGATTTGACCCTGAAGTTTTATTCTTTGAACATTTTTCATCAATAAGGTATCGGGACTTGTTTACTAAGTTTGTAGAGGAAACATGAGACGATGAAATGGAAACACTAAAAGGAAATGAGAAAGAAAAAATTGTACAAAATGATGACCTAATTACACAAGTAGTGCACATTCACAGTAGTAGAGAAAGACTAGAAAAAGAGGGAAGAATCCCACTAATGTCCAATCTTTATCAACCCCACCAACACATAGGAGTTCCTCCTCTACAAACAAAAAAGGAAACAAGTGGAGCCAAAGGAGGTAGTAATGACCAACGTTCTAAAAGAGATGATGGAAAAGAACCACTAGCACATTTTAATTTGGAAAAGTCTCATATTATTGCACCATCAAAGAGTAAGAGAAGATTTAGCCATGAAGGGTCCCAACAATTGAAAGGCCCCATGAATATAGAGGTAGAAAGGGCAACAGTTCCTAAATTGGTGGCACTATGAATAACAAAAAGTCAAAAGATGGTAGAGGAGTTGGCTACTAAAGACCCAACAATATTTAAAGAAAAAACACTAACTATGCACAATGCCCATTAGAATAAAGCCAAAGGAAAATTACAAATTGAAAATGTTCATGTTAAAATTAAAAGGGTTACAAATAAATGAAGATATGAAGTAGATGTTTTAGGAGTAGGGCCTTATAGACTTTTAAAGTTACATATGACTACGATGGATGTTGTTTCGCATTCTATCAGGGAGCAAGAGATTGAAAATATACAATTAAAGACAAAAATCGCTAGTTTGAGGAAGCCTTGAGCCCTAGACCTCTATGCACACCCCTTTTGGAAATTATAGCTCCAAGTCAAGCATGAACTATTACACCTAGCACACTCAATAGGATAAAGAAGGCATCAAGGTTACTTAGTTGATTTAGGACTTATGTCACATAAAACACCAATAAGTGACTAAGTATCATCTCTAAATCATGGGATAGTCCATTATATTTAAGAAACTCTCTAAGATAATTTCTTCTTGACTAATTATTTGTAGAAGGGCCTTAACCATGACTAGAATTTTTCCAAAAATTATTTAAATACATTCATTGCAAAAATTGATGTTGTAATTTTTTTCAGAAGATTTGGAAAGCACTTACATTAGGGAAACGAATGAAGTAGATAGGAGTAGTATGGTCTACAAGAATTCAAATGTTAAAGGATACCATAGCTGAATGTGCAAAGATTAATTATCACATAAGTTATGCTTTCTTCCAAGTAAGCAAGGTCATTTAAGACCTTGAAGGGCCATAATTGATTATAGATTCTATGTTGATTCTGAAGGACCAACTGGAAGAAGGGTTAAGCATCATCAAAATGTCATAGGCCAATGAGTTCAATAATATTATAATTTCCTAGAAGAGGAAATAAAGATGCCAACCATTGACTCAGTTACATTCATATTTAAAGGAAATTGAAGAAGAAATATTTGCACTCAAGGTAAAGAAAGATATAAATGTTTCTCTTGTTGTAACATAATTTGGTTTTGATAAGTTAGTATATTAGTCAAAAATAATTTTAAAATGTTAAGTTAGGATATGGATGCAAAAGAAAAGAAAAATAAAATGTTAGGACAATTTGATATTTTATAGGCATCCATATTAATAAAATGATAGGTGTTAGCTGCCCTAAATAAAAAAAGCAAAAGAAAAATAAAATTTTAGGGAAGAAAAATGAAAAGAAAGGCTTCAATTTCATATTATTATAAATGCAAAGGCTTCTAGTCCAAATGCACCACATTAGAAAATGTCAAATTATGTTAATATATAATTAATTCTTTAATCGGGATTAATTCTTTGATTATAAACTTTGGAATTTCAATTCTATTATAATTCACAAGTTTGATTTGACCCATATCAATAAACAACAAAAGTCTTGTCGGTTTCAAATAACAAAGGTGCATGACCCAACGGTTGATCTACTCCTTGCCCAAATCAATGGCGGGGAGAGATTTTGCACCCCCTCCGCTATTTCATGTTAACGCAACGGGGAGTGGTCTGCAAAGTGGTTTCCATGGTGGACTCCCTGACCTTACATGTCGTCCTCACATCTCCCCCCCGCCCCACAAACCACTCGTGGTTTTCTCCACCAATGGCTATTTCACCTCGCCAAAAAGTAGTTATCCCTCCACTAATCCCGAGTTGACACCTCACCTACCTGATTCTTATTCCTCCCATCCATTACCTCTTTACACACTTATCCCCCCGTTCAGGATACACGTTGTATTCATTTGTTGCAGTCCCGCTCTCTTGCATTTAAAGTTGTGATGGTTATTAATGAAACAGTTACCCCTTCTCGCTTCTTATAAACAAAACAAAATTGCTCTCTTTGTCACTTTCTTCTGATCATTTTCAATTGTTTACAGGTATACAGTGATTGCATAACTTTTGGTCTTTTGCTTGAACTTTCACTTATAACCATTTTTTCTTCCTATCTCCCACCATGGCCCCAAAAGCAAAATCCAAGAAGAAAACCACAGAGGAAAGTATTGTCACCCTGACCCAGCTTGACCTTGACCATATTCTGATTGTCAATTAACTATTTAAATTTGTAGAGGCCAAGTGTGATTTTGATTTTTATGAACTACACTTATGGCTTAAACAGAACTATCTTGACCAACAAGATCTGATTAAGTTTTGGGAGTTGTTGTTACCTTTCTATAGTTTTCCAAAGACATATGAATTCCCTGATCTTATTACCTAGTATCAAGCCAAGTATGACCTTGTGAAAAGGGCAATCATGGCTCAGAATGGAGACATTCTGATAACCATTTCTTCTCAAACTATAAATTAAATTCTCTTAGTTCCTCAAATTGACTCCTTGACTCAATTCTCACAAGCAGCACTTATGGATTTATACGATAAGTTAACTTTCCCACAGAGATCCCAAATATTCGAAATCTTTTTGCCTGAAGATGCAGAATTGCCCAAAATAAATCCACCTTAATCATCTGCCATGTTTCCTGAAGCCTCTAGACATTGTATTTCCTTACTTTCCTATCTATTAAGATACACTAATGACCAGTCCGTTGATGAGGTAATCCTTGGATTCTTATCCATTTTCAATAAAGACCAACAACCAGCATTCATGTATAATTACAACCAATTTTTGGCTAATAATATACATGAACAATTCATGAACTTCATTGTGTAGGGTGTGTTCAATTACAACTTTGTAATTGTCTACAAGCTTCTTTTCCAATCGGGTGATTTGTTACTGTTACACTGAAATTTGTCACCATGACTATCTGCAGTTAATATGGCTCCATCAATAGTCATATTGTCCTCCTTGTCAAGCCTCATACCTCTGCTCTTCATGTCA
>APFE030590377.1:0-11691 GCA_000404065.3 Pinus taeda | reverse complement strand
CTCTCTCCTTCTATGATCTCATGTTTTATTGTATATTAGTGCCAAGTTTTTGTAGGTTCCAGGAAGGTCGAAGAAGATCAATATATGCATAAATGATTTTCAGAGACCAAATTCTTTTCGGAAGATCATTTCATAATGAAATCATGATGAAGTCAAGATCATTCCATGTTATATCACATCCATCATGTCATTACTATCAAAATAAGTTTCTTAGAAACCAATTATGTCATGGCATACTCATTCATTTTCCTCCCAAGCTTAACAGTCCATGTATGCTGAAGTCCAAAATTCCATCATCCTACTACTACTAAATCATGACTTCAAAACCAATTTTCCCTTTACAAGTTCCATACTTTCCTACCTCGCCATTATTCACCACTAATCCATGAATATAGTTATTCAACTCACTTAAAATATTGATTTACCTCATTTCCTCTTGCTTTTTCCAAATAACTCCACAACACAAATATGAAGGAATTCTATATGGTTTCAGTAGCTTGGAGTAATGTTCCAATAAATCAAGATTCAATGTCCAAGTCCAACAACAATAGCATTAGTTCCAACAATAAGAAGGCATAAAGTTTTTAATTCCATATTTCATCCTCTATTCATACAACCAAGAGAAAAAGACGCAGATTAGATTCTTTCACTTCACAATCCATGATCCAGAAGTAACAACCAAAATCTCCCAAATGCACAGCTTATTGGATTTTCAAGTAGGTGGAGGTATGCTGTTTTCTAATCTTTAATCGTTAATTCCTTGAATGCAAAAATACATGTATTTGAAAATTTTTCCAAGTGACATTTCTTTGCCCATTTTCAAAAGATAGAAAACACCTTCAATTGGGGGGTGGGGATATTCATTACCATTTGTTTATTGCATATGCCATAACCCCATATATTGTTGACCAAAAAATTCTCCCAACTGACTGTTGCTGATCTTTGATTTAAAGATGGAAATGTTTTGAAATGATTTAAAGCAAGGATCAATTGATATGCATATGAATGGGTCTTCATTTTAAATGAATTTTCAAGTATTTTCAGTAGCAACAAGAAGAAGAGTAGAAGGAAAGTGTTGCCCCACAAGAATCGATACTTGCAATACTTGTGGTCATCACACAAGAACCAACCAGAAGGGATCTCATTTAGGTATATTTCATAGAAATAAGACTCTCCATAATAGAAAGCTTTGGAGAAAAATAAATAATTGAAGAAGACTTTTCTATTCTTGGAGAGTATCTAAAAGTCACAAAATGACTTAATCTTTCACCCCTCAAGGCTACAAAAAAGAGAACAAAAGGCTCTAGAAAATGAGATGACTTCGTAATCAATTTAATGTTGCATGAGGACATGCAACATCCTTAGTTTGAGGGAAATGTTGGCTCTCTAAAATGCCATTTGTGTCACTCTCTTTTGTTTGACTCTCCATTTTTTTCCATATTACATAGCTCCATAACCTTACAGTAAGACTATTTTCATGATTATATATGGGCTTACACTTGTTTTCCAAAGCATTTATTTTAGTATTTTGAGTGAATTTATGGTTAAATATTTAAAAAATAACATGTTTTCACTTATATCTAAAAGTTGGATGAGTTTTATGATGTTTGACGACATCTTTGAAGATTCTAGCAAATTCGTATTTTGCCACTAAGCATAAAATTTGAATTTCCTCTTAAAAATCTTGAAGATTTGAGATAATTATTATATCACATTCAATGGAGAAGAATCATGAAGTTTTTGATAAGTATCTCCTATCAAAGCTATTAGAGATTTGTGACATGTTTCGTAGAGCTAACGATCTCCTAATTTTAGTAATTTGGTTGTACATACTTGAGAGAAAAGTGGATTTGAATTTATTTGTTGCTTATACTCTCCTCAAAGCAACTGATGTTTAGATATGAGTGCTTTCTCCATTGAGAGGGGAGGAAGGGAAAATAAATTTAGAATTTGCATTCATAATACTTGAAGATATGTCTTTGTAGCTAGACTTCAATCTTTGGAGCTTGCTCCAAGCCTATTTCACTTGATATACAATGCTATTATAATTTTAAACTTCTAGTGTGCATGTCGAGCATTGGGCCCCCCTATGCCAAGCATGTGTACTCTTTCCTTTCTTTGTTTATAGATGTAGATTTCAATCGCTTTCATACACTAGATTTATATGTATTCCTAGAATAAATTTATATGCTTTCATATAAATAGATTTAAGATGCTTTCTATATTAATTTTACAAGATCTCATATATTAAATTTACTCGCTTTTCTAAATTAAAGGTTTCCATGCTTTCATAGACTAAATTTCAAATGCTTTCATAGATTAATTTTACATGCTTTCATAGCTTATATTTGCATGCTTTTATGAAATAAAGTTCCAATGCTTTCCTAGATTAATTTTCCAATGCTTAGAATACATTTTTAGTGCTTTACTAAATGAAGATTTATATTGCTTTCCTAGATCAAATTTCCTTTCATGGCAATTTACATTTGGTAGAATTATAAATTGAATCCTTGCATATATTTTGTCACAAAATTTGTAAGTTTATGAACCTGGATTGAAAATTTAATATAACGGAATTTAAAATACAATTAAATTGACTGATAATTTTAGCGTTTTTGTCAGGGAAGTGTACATATGATTTAGCTTTTAATTTAGGTTGTATTTAAATTAAACAACTAGGTGGAGGAGAAACGATAAGACGAGAGGTAAGAACTTGCACATCAACATAACGAGGTTTCTCCAAAGCCTTGATTGTTCCTTTCTTACATGTGTGGTGTGTTTTTCAATTTTGCGATTAGTTTAAAATTCATGTTTTTAGTTGTTCCTTGCTTGCAAGTGTGGTATGTGTTTTAGTTCTACAATTAGTTTGCAATTCAAGTTTTTAATGATTCTTGGTACTAATCCATTTGTGGCTAGGAGTTCTTGACCAACAAAGAAACTAAAATGATGTTCAGACAAATGTTAGAAAGCAATGACTACATTGAAGATTAGTTCCAAGCAATGACTAGACCACAACATTCCTCCATACTTCAACAGGTCTTGGCACCAAATCCAAATTTACAATTGGTCTCTCATATCCTAGTCAACATTGAGGTATATTTTTCAAAATTGGATATGAGCACACTAAAGATCTTCATTTGTAAATGGCTTCAATGGAAATGTTCCTTCATTTGATAAAATCTTTTCTTGTTCAAAATAGAGTAGGATAGAATAAATAAATACAACCAAGCTTGGTGATGTTTTTCAAATTTTGAGTAATTGTTTCGAAGTTTGATTTCATTTATTTATTGGAAATTTTCATTTAGTGGTGCAATAAGAACCACCTCGTTCACTAACCATTGGCAGGAAGATCTCGAAGAGAAGGGATGTTTATGAAGGAGGAAAACAAGTAGAATTTCAAGAGCTAAAAATTTGAGTTATGAGAAAAATTCTTCTTACTATGTTTTTAAAATTTTAGATTTCAAATGTATAAATAATTGCCAAAATTTGTAAGTATGCTTTCTTCCTACGCCTTGTTACGACCTAGAAGATCAAAAAAGAAAACTGGATATAAGTTAGCTTTGCAATGTCTACTTTGATCCAATATTTTGCAATAAAATTTATAGATGTTTAAGATCTAAAGAAATGACTAAGAGATCTAAATTTACTATTAATTAAAAAAATGCTTAAATTTTGGTTTCCAACTTTCGATTATATCTGTCTCAAAAATTGTTAAAAATATTTTTTAGATTAAAAAAAAAAAAAATTGTTGTTTCTGTCATCAATTACTAATAAATTTTGTTATTATATATATGTATGAAAAAGAAACAAATAAAAACTATAAACAAATAAAATTAATAATTAAAAACCAATTTAAAAAATTAAAACATATATATATTAAAAAAAAATTAAAAAACTTAACCCTATAAAACCAAAATAATAAATAATAATAATAATAATAATAATAATCATAATAATAAATAAAAAACAAAACTGAACAAATAAAATCCATGAATAAAACGCAAAGCCACGAAGGTTAAAGACCCATGTTGCACATGTAAAAATAAAACAAATATCATACAAAACCCACTTGCCATAAAACATTTTTTTTTTTTTTTTTTTTTTTTTTTTTTAAATAATGGTCGAGGGAACATAAACGAGTTGCTACATGGTGCATAATGGAGTTGGTTTTTGGCGGTTCAAAGTTTTGCTTGGGCTTCAACCTCCTGTGAAAAAAATAAATTTGACTACAAATTTCTTTTGAGCTCCAGCTCAATAATTAAAATTGTAATTTGTAGAATTCAATATTTTTTTTTACAAGAGAATAAGTTTAAATTGAAATACAAATTTGTAATGGTGTTTTTGGAACTTGACATGTTGCTACAATGGTTGGATTGTTTGGATTTTAAGGTGAAGATTTCAGGATCTATCTTGGGTGGGATTGTTTGGATTTTAAGGTGAAGATTTCAGGATCTATACTGGTTATCACTTTATTTAAAAGCTTATTCCTGACTTATTAAAATTTAAAAAGGGTATTTTCCATTTCATAACACAAGTCCATTCTTTGGTGTAATGGTAATATGTTCTATTGGGTGAGATGAGGTCATGAGTTCAATCCTTGTGCCTATCCATTGTCTTATGGCTAAGCTATTTCAACAAAAATGGGGCTACCAGATGGCAACGTCATTTCCTAGTCAATCACTAGGTCATTCCACAATCAACATTGTATAGTCCATATGCCACTCTTTAGTGTTGCCACATGGTCACACACATGGCACTCTTTCGTGTTGCCGCGTGGCCACGAGGCTTAACCCAATGAACCTATGACATATCACGTGTGTTCATGGCACACTAAACAATACCCTTAATTTGACTACATATTGGAAAATACCTTTAAAAATCACATTATTTAACCCTCTACCAATACAAACCTAATACACGTCCCCAATTTAAAAAAAACCCTATTTTCACTAGATATTGTAGGTATCATTTTTTCATTAATTTTTTTATACCACTTTATGTTTTTCCATTAACTTTTAGCTCCATCTTTTATACCTACCAATATAAAAACCATTTACACCCTATATATCCCCCAATATATTATGTTATTTTTAGCTCAATATATATCTCTTAATATGAATGCACGTGGTATGGTATTGCTCCCGCAGTGAATCCCCCGTGCGCATGGCACCACTGCATAACATTTTCACTATGTTCCAAAAACTTTGACTAGCATAACTTTATCATATAATACCCATTTGAGGTGATTCAAGCATATTTGGAAAATGTCTCAACAAGCTCTAGATCATGAGATCATTTTTATCATCATGTTTTACTATAAAAAAATGGTCCTTCTTTTTGTAGCAATTAAATGTCGAAAATCATCAATCCATTAAATATATTTGTAATGTGACTTTGCTTTATTTTGATTTCTAAATCACTCAAATTAAACATCAAACAAATAAGTTATCAACAAAACACTGACAGGTAGCCTAAGGCGCACCACTTCCCAACAGGTAAAAGGTGCATTTCATTTTTATTTATTTCCATGGATTTGTTTTATTAGCACTATTTGTTAAATTTTTGTGTATATATCGGATGAAGAGAGACTAATCACCTCTCTCCTTCAATGATCTTACATTTTTTTGTAGATTAGTGTTGAGTTTTTGCAGGTTCCAGGATGATCAAAGAATACTAATCTATGCACAAGTGATTTTTGAAGACCAAATTATTTTTACAAGAGAATTTCACAATGAAATCATGCAGAAGTCAAGTTGATTCCATGTTAGATCACATCGATCATGACATTGCTATCAAATGAAATCCCTCATAAGCCAATTATGCCATGGAATACTTGATCACTTTCCTCCCTCTAAACTTAACAATCCATCCATGTTGAAGTCCAAATTTCCATCATCCTACTACTACTAGATCATGACTTCAAAATCTATTTTCCTTTTACAAGTTGCATACTTTCCTACCTCACTATTATTCACCCTTAACCCATGAATAAATTCATTCAAATCACTTACAATGTTGAGTAACCTCATATTCCTCGTCCTTTTGCCAAATAAATACTGCTTTGAAGTACAAATATTTCATCTATTGTTCTCTACATCATTACTTTATGCTCGCGTTAGATGATGAAGGGATTCATTAAGGCCTCACTTCTAACAAGTCTTGACCTGTCAAACTCAACACGTTATTTGGGTTTTAGGTAAGAGATTCTTTTAGTACCTTGAGGCTTGCATGCCTCAATGGAAAATTCTCTTGCCAATAAATAGTGGGAATACATTAGTGCCCCCTGTTTGTGAGATCTTCTAGGTAATGGCTACAACTCATTTATTTGTGTTGAGAGAACAAGTACTAGATAGTTTAATGCTTGATTCCTCTTTCTTGATAATTACTTTTGAATTTTAGCTGTCTTCTTATTAATTTTATGTTCTCTTCATTTAGCAACTATACAAAATTTCAAAGCATCAAGATCACAAAGAGACAAAGAACACCCGAAATTAAGATCCAAGCCAAGGAAAAACCCCACAAGGGGGAAAACCAAACAATCCTTCTATTATAGAATTAGATCAAAATGAGATATCCAAGACCCAAAAGCAAGACCAAAACCAAGACTGCCACACAAATCCCAATTCAACCCTCCTCCAAGTCTGCTTTAATCAAGTCAAAGGAAGTCAATGTTAGTAAAACTCTTTTGAAATCTGGTCAAATCACGAAAAATTTTGGTTTTGCAATAGAGGTTGAATTATGGCCATGTAATAGCCTCATAAAACCATATAAAACTTCACACGTGTGAGTAGAACTAGGGTAGGAAATTATTCTTCTCTCTCCCCTTCGAGTTCCTTCTCTGTCTTTGACTTCTATTGTCTTATCTTCTTGTTTTACAAAAAAATCGATGTATGTGATGAGTGAAAGATTGATATTCTAAGAGGTTGAGTTGACTTGTATATATATCTATCTAGGAGGGTCAAATAGTTGCCACACAAAATGACTGGGTCTTGTGTTGACTCTTTGACTTAAAAATAAAATATAATTCCCTTTTCTTACAAGAGTCCAAATGGGACTTGTCTCAAATACATTTCTTTTTGACTCATAATAAAATTATTTTGACTCTATAAGCATGAAGAACATGCTTTGACCAAAATAAAATAATAATAATGAATATAATAAAAATTTCAAAGATAAAAATTACATTTTATTACATTATGAAGACCGAAACTAGTTACATTTTCAATAATTCGTACAGATGTACTTAGGCATCTTGACTCTCATTAACATTAATGGTGAGTAGTCTCATGTTGGTTAACGCCATTCATTAATGTTCGGTAATCCATATTTTTTTTTTAAGTTCGACATCAACCAAATTTATTCACATGGATAAGAATTATGCCATGATGCGGATATGAATAAAGACTACATGGTATAAACAACTTACAGTAATGATCCAATAAATCATGATTCAATTTCAGAGTCTAATAACAATAATATTAATTCCAACAATAAGAAGGCACACATGTTTTAATTTTAGATTTCATCTGTTATTCATACAACCAAGAGAAAAAGAAGCATATCATATTATTTTACTTCAAAATCCATGATCTAGCAGTAACAATCAAGATCTCCCAAATGCATAGCTTATCGACTTTTCAGGTAGGTGAAGGTATGTTATTTTCTAATATTTTCATTAATTCCTTGAATGCTAAAAGACATGTATTTGGAAAATTTCCTATGTGACATTGCTTTCCCCATTTTCAAAAGACAAAAACACCTTCAGTTGGGGCAGATATATATTACCATTTGTCAATTCCATATTACATAACCATATATATTGTTGACCAATAACTTCTCCAACTGGTTGTTGTTTCTATTTGGTTCAAACATGGAAATGTTTTGAAATTATTCAAAGCAAGGATCAATTGATATGCATGTGAATGGGTCTTCATTTTAAATGCATTTTCAAGTATTTTCTGTTGCAAAAAGAAGAAGAGTAAAAGGAAAGTGTTGCCACACAAGAACCAAGACTTGCAATACTTGTGGTTGTCACACAAGAACCAACCATAAGAGATGCCACTTAGATATATTTCAAAGAAATAAGACTCTACACAATAGTAAGCTCTTGAGAAAAATAAATAATTGAAGAAGACTTTGCAATTTTTGGAGAGTATCTCAAAGTCACAAAATGACTTAATATTTCACTCCTCAAGGCTACAAAAAAGAGAACAAAAGGCTCCATAAAATGAGTTGACTTCATAATAAATGTAATGTTGCATGAGGATATGCATCATCTTCAGTTAGGGGAAATGTTGGCTTTTCAAAACGTCATTTTTGTTCACTATCTTTTCTTTCACCGTCCTTCAGTTTTTACCATATTTTGTATCTCTATAACCTTACATTAAGACCATTTTCATGATTATATATGGGTTTACACTTATAGTTTTCCAAAGAATTTATTTTAGTATTTTGAGAGAATTTGTGGTTAAATATTAGAAAAATAACATGTTTTCACTTATATCTAAACGTTGGATGAGTTTTGGATGAGTTTTGTGATGCCTGTAGGCATATTTGAAGATACCAACAAAGTCATATTTGACCACTAAACCTCAAATTCAAATTTCCTCTTAAAACTCTTGAATATTTAAGGAATATTTGAGATAATTGTTGTAGCACATTCAATGGAGAAGAATCACGGAAGTCTTGATAAGTGTCTCCTGTCAAAGCAATTAGAGAGTTATGACAAGATTCATAGAGATAATGATCAACTAATTTTAGCAAATTGGTTGTACCTACTTGAGAGAAAAGTGGATCTGAATTTATTAGTTGCTTATCCTCTTCTTAATGCAACTCATGTATAAATATGAGTGTTTTCTCCATTAAGAGGGAAGGAAGGGAAAAAACGTAGAATTTGTAATCAAAATGCTTGAAGAGATATCATTGTAACTAGACTTCAATTGTTTGGAGCTTGCTTCAAGCGCATTTCACTTAATATACAATGCTATTCTAATTTTCAACTTTCAGTGTGCTTGTTGAGCATTGGAGGGCTCCCTTTGCCAAACATGTGCACTCTTTCCTTTCTTTGTTTATAAATGTAGATTTCAATCACTTTCATAGACTAGATTAATATGCATTCCTAGAATAAGTTTATATTATTTCATAGAAATAGATTTTAGATGCTTTCTAGATTAAATTTACAAGCCTCCATAGATTAAGTTTACTTGCTTTCATACTTTCATTTACTAAATCTTAAATTATTTCATAGATTAAGTTTACTTGTTTTCATAGATTAGATTTACATGCTTTCATGGATTAAATATCCAATGGATTCCTAGATTAATTTTCCAAAGCTTTCCTAGAATAATTTTTTATTGCTTTCCCAGATTAATTTTCTAATGCTTTCCCAGAATTTTTTTTCAACGCTTTCCTAGATTAAATTTCCATTGCTTTTCCTAGGTTAAGATTTATATCACTTTCCTAGTTTAGAATTTTGTTGTTTTCCTAGATTAAGTTTCCTTTCATGTCAATTTACAGTTTGTAGAATTAGAAATTGAATCCTTGCATATATTTTATCGTGCACTTCGTAATCTTACGAACTTGGATTGACAATTTAATGTAACAAAATTTAAAGCACAATTAAATTGAACGACATTTTTGGTGCCATTGCTGGGGAAGTGTACATAGGATTTAAATTTTAATTTAGGTTGCCCTTAAATTACACAACTTGGTGGAGGAGAAAAGGTAAGATGAGAGGTAAGAACTTGTGCATCACCATAGTGAGGTTTCTCCAAAGTCTTGATTGTTCCTTTCTTGCAAGTGTCGTGTACAAATTTACAGGGTAAGTTCCTCAGATAAAACACCAAAGGACACCACTCACAAACAGATCACAGATCAATACACCAGTATTCTTGATGTGGTTAAAACCTTCAAAGAGGGAAACAATCCATGACCTGAGCCAACGCGGCCAATTTAGGCAATTTATTAATAAAAGAATGAAAATTTACATAAGCTTCTCTCATGAACGGATAACCTACAAATGACCCTCAATGCTCTTTAAATAGAGATCATGGACCAATCGGGTGTTAAGCCACAAATCAAGTGTTAGTAATACCGAGGAGAGAATGAACCATCAGATCACTTCATGTCTAGAACATATCGTGACTGTTAGATTGTAATTTATAAAAGTACATAGTAAAGAAACAAACTTTACCTAACTCTACACTAGACTAAGTTATACTTAACTGTTTCCTATGTGTCGAAATATCCTGACATCCCCCCTTAAGAAAAACTTAGGATAGGATTGAAGGATGTACAAATATGACACAATAGGAGAAGGAAGGAGGCATTATAGCCTATCCCCCCTTAGTGAAAAATTCATGAACTCCAACCATAAATCAAAGTTTAGTAAACTTCGCCTCTGTGAGCCTTTGTAAAGATGTCTACAACTTGATCATCTATTGAACAATATTGCACTTCAAGAACATGGTCATGGATGAGATTTTTGATGAAGTGCATGTGTAGTTCAATGTGTTTGTTGCGCTGATGTTGGACCAAACCTTTGCATAGTTGAATGACACTTTGATTATCACACAAAAGTGTAGTCGGATGTTGCTACTGAAAGCCAAACTCTGACAGGATCTGACGAAGCCACAGGGCCTCCTTACTAGCTTCTGCGACACCACGATACTCTGCTTCTGTTGAAGAAAGAGAAATGGCACTTTGTTTCTTGCAAGCCCATGTAATAGGTCCTGAACCAAGAGTGAACACATAACCTGCAGTAGAATTCCGATCATCAGGGTCACCAACCCAATCGGATCAGTGAAAGCCACCAATAGAGTAAGATGCTTCCGCACTGTAATGAATCCAAATTGACTGTACTCGAACATAATGAAGTATTTTTTTTAGCTTCTTTCATGCACTTTCATGTGGTTTTGCATAAACCGAGCCAATAAGGCCAACAACAAGGAAAGGTCAGGACGGTATGGGGTCAGATATAAAAGTTTCCACAAGTTGGTCCTAGGCAGGTCAACTTCAGGGGAAGTACAAGTGACTGAAAGTTTGGCTCCAGATTGAAAGGGAGAAGGGGTTGGCTTACAGTCTTCCATGTGAAAATGGCGTAGAAGATCACATGCATACTTGGACTGGGAAAGGGAAATACCTTGCTTGGATTGAAAGACTTTAAGGCCAAGAAAATAATGCAAGTGTCCTAAGTCTGTCATTTCAAACTTCTTTTCCACTGTCCATCTCACCATTCCCAACCCGACCATATCAGCCATCAACCTCCTTCCCAGCCTGAATTAGCCCACCTCCTTCCAATTTCCTTCGCCATTCTGTCTTGGCAAATTTCAGAAGGCAATCACTGGCAAGATGTCCATATGAGTGACAACGCGTGCACCTGAATGATATCTCCCGTAATCCAAGTCCTGCACATAATTTCGGTAAGGCTGGACTTCACATGGTTTATAAGGTTGGGATCAATATCAGTAAGGATAATGTTGGGTCCCTATAATACTAGTGATTACCCCATTACTGTTGTAGTTATACCCCTTATTAATATTGTTGTGCCCCTATTGCCCCCATATTGTTAACTGAGCCCCATAGAATCCCTCTATTGTTATTTTTGTGGCTTTATATTATTATTGTTAGGTCGGCTAGATTATATTGTGACTCCTTAGACTCCTATATATAGAAAGGAGGTTTTGTCATTTG